>PVIY010022910.1:0-40113 GCA_004026745.1 Myrmecophaga tridactyla | reverse complement strand
TGTTGCCGAAGCAGAAGGGGGGAGGGAAAGGCAAGATGGCGACTGCAGCGCCGCTGGAGGGAGGGGAGGGTAGAGCGCGAGAGAGGAGGATACAAAGGGAGAGGCGGGAGCGCAGAAAGAAAAAAGCCTGGACATAAGGAATTTCGGCCCATTTGTTGTTCCTCTGGCAAAAGTTGTGGAGGTTTGTAAAGATATTAAAATTGAAAGTCCCATCCTCAGGCCCATGAGAGAGGACCCATTGCCCATACTGACAGGTCTCAAAGGAGAAAGGACTGGCCCAGGGGGTGTCGGCATCCCAACGCCCTGAGAGAGTCCTCAGAGCTCTTACAAGCGGGGGCTCATCTCCCCAGGGGACGTCTCACCCTGGTTTGAGGCCCTTTCAGGTCCTGGACCTGAATTTGGGAGGGAAACGAGAAGCGGGGCGTCCCCACAGCTTTTTGAGTCCTGGAAAAAGGGTATGAGGCTTGCGGGCATCCCCATTCACCTCAGCCCTCGGAAGAGAACCTGACGTGAATACACGATTTTCGGAGAGTAATTAATGGACAGGCTCTTGGAACAGTGAGACCCAGCAGCAGGGCTAGGAGGGAAGGGACTTACCCAATCTGTGGTGGATGCAGCGGTGGGCCGAAGGATCCCTTGTCGCTGGCTATGTGGAGGAAGGAGGAGAGAGGAAGCCGGGGCGCCTCTGGCCAGGCAGGCGGCACCCGTGCTCCTCTCCCAGGTTTCCAGCACCAGATGAAAGGTTTAGGAGGCAAAAGGGTGAGAAAGAAGAAAGGTACACCAGGAAATTTAAGGTGGGGAGGGTATTTCTGCGCTCCCGGGCAGAACTCACGAAACCCAAGATGGAAGGAGGTGAGTGCGCGCGTGGGCTTTGGCACAGGCAGGTTTTAAGGATGGAGGTCAAGTGACGTCCGGAAGGGGCAGTTCATTAGCTCTTGAAGTCAGGTTGGGAGGAGTGACACAGCCTCCGCAGCTCCAGTTGCAGAACCCTTCCCCATTCCCCCGACCTAACACATTGAAAACCTGAAAAGACTAGGTAAAGTATTTTCATGTTTGCTTGTTTGGTTGGTTAGTTTTTAAAAAATTATTATTTAATTCCTGGGATTTGAGGAAATCTCTGTCAAAACACCACCCAAATACAAGCTAAAGGGACAGAGACTTTAGTGATGACATACAAGGAATACAATAGTGCAAAAACATTTTGGAAAAATCTATAGCTTTTAGCAATAAAAACAAAAAAAACAGAAAACTTTGAGGAAGAGGGAAAATCTGATTTCCAGGCTTGCAAAATTAAACACTCAAATATCCAGATTTCAACAACAACAAAAATGTAAGATATGTATAGAAACACAAAAGGACAACCCATTTCAAAGGAACAAAATTAATCAATAGAAACCATCCCTGTGGAAGCATGGGCATTATGTAACTGAGAAATCAGGATTTAAGGGATGATTTTGACTACTGAATTGTTGTATAAATATTTCTTTTTGCTTTCTGGCATATCAAAGTAGACAGGGAAATACCTGAAATCTCTGAATTGTAATCAAGCTTCCTTGATCTCTGATAATGGCTGTATCGTCCTTATCTTCTGCCCCTGTGATTGTAAAAACCTTGTGACTAACCTTCATTTATACCTAGTTATCCAGTTTTTCAACTTTAGAGTCTTGTAATCACTAAAGACAGCCCCTAATGTTTGTTAATGAAGGATCTTGGGTCTTCCTGGAACTAACATATCCCAAGTCCCAAATTATCCTGATGACCAAGACTAGATATAACCAAAGTGGGCCCTCCTGAAATGTGGAGTAGCTTAGACTTTAACCTACAAGTCAACCTAGACCTCATTCTGCCATTTTCCTTCATATGTTCTGTGACTGAGCATGTTATCAGTTTGAACATGCTCAACAATGAGAACACCTCTAATTATATCATCTGGGGCTGCAGTGCTCATTATCCTAAACCCTGCTCACCTTTTCTCTAATAAAACTACCAGAATTACTACAGTTCAGGGAGACAGGTTTTGGGCCATTAGGCCACCTGCTCTCCTACTACATGTGTAATAATAAACTTTTATCTTCTTGAAACTCCAGTATCTCAGGAATTGGTTATTGAATGCATTGGGCAAAAGAATCCCCAGCCTCTGTCTCATAACAATTGGATTTAAATAGACAATGACTTAAAATAACTGCCTTTAATATGCTCAAACACATACAGAAAAAAAATTACAATTAAAAAAGAAAAGAAAAATGCATGCACATACAGAAAAAAATTACAATTAAAAAAAGAAAAGAAAAATACACACATGCAGATACAGAAAAATTTTACAATTAAGAAAGAAAATTAAAATATGCTAAAATGGCTAAAGAAAATCATGGACAAAGAACCAAATGGAAAGCAGGAAAATGACACATGAATGAAATGAAAATATCAATAAAAGAATGAACTTATAAAAAGGAACCAAACAAATTCTGGGGCTAAAATTTACAATAACTAAAATGGGAAATTCATTACTGAGGTTCAGCAGCATATTTGAGCAGGCAGAACAAAGAATCAGCGAACTTGAAAATAGGACAATTGAAATTATTCGGTCTGAGGGGCAAAAACAAAAAAAATGAAAAAAAAAATGAATAAAGCATAAAGACAGATGGGACACCATGAAGCATACCAATATATACATGATGGGAGTGCAAGAAAGAGAAGGGGGGCCAAGAAGGAGAAAGAGAGAGAAAGAATATTTAAAAAAATAGTGGTCCCAAAACTTCTACAATTTGATGAAACAAGAACATACACCCTCAAGAAGCTCAACAAACTCCAAATAGGATACACTCAAACAGGTTCACACCAGGCATATTACAATCAAACTGTTGAAAGGCAAAGACAAAGAGAGAATCTTGAGAGCAACTAAAGAAAAATGATCCATCATGTACAAGGAACTCTCAATAAGATAATAGCTAATTCCTCATTGGAAACCATGGATGCCAGAAGACAGTGGGATGACATAGTCAAACTGCTTAAAGAAAAGAAAAAGGTCGACCAGGTCTTGAAGTGTCCTTCAAAACTGAGGGAGAAATTAAGACATTCTCAGATATATAAAAACTGAGGGAGTTCATTACCACTATACATGTCTTACAAGAAATGCTAAAAGAAGTTTTTGAAGTTGGAATGAAAAGACAATAGATGGTCACTTAAAGCAGTATGAAGATATAAACACTACCAAAGAAGGTAACTAAAGGTGGTAAATATAAAGCTAGTATTATTATATTTTTTATTTGAAAATTCTCTTTCTTACCTGATTTAAAAAACAAATTCATAAAAAATATAATTTTATGTTTTGGGACACACAATGTGTAAAGATGTAATTAGCAACAAAACAACATAAGGGACGATGGAGTGGTGTATGCTAAGGTTTTTGTATACCATGGAAGTTAAGTTGATATCAATTCAAACAAGATTTTTCTAAGTTTAAGATGTTAAAAATGTAATCGCCATGGTAACCACAAAAAAATTATCTAAAATATTTACACCAAAAGAAAGAGAAGGGAATCAAAATGGTTCACTATAAAAGACTAGCTAAACCACAAAAGAAGGCAGGAAATGAGAGACAAAAAGGTGTAAGTCATACATAAAACAAAATCAAAAGTGGAAGAAGTAAGTTCTGTCTTATCAGTAATTACTTTATATATAGATGGAATAAACTTTCCAATCAAAAGGTAGAAGTTAGCAGAATCAATAAAAAGTATGATCATAATATATGCCATCTGCAAGAGACTCACTTTTAATTCAAAGATAAGAACACATTGAAAATGGAAGGATGCAAAATATATATCCCTTGTGAATAGTAACCAAAGACAAATGAAATGGCTCTGCTAATATAGGACCAAATAGACTTTATGACAAAAACCTGTGACAAGAGACAAAGAAGGACATTCTATATTGATAAAAGGGTCAATTCATCAGGAAGATATAACAACCATAAACATATATGCACTGCACCTAACTACAGAGCCCCAAAATATATGGTGTAAATAAAGACAGAATTGAAGGGAGAAATAGACATTTTTATTATAAGGGTTGGAGAAAACCTCTCTCAATAATGAATAGAACATCTAGACAGAAGATCAGTAAGGAAATAGAGGGCCTGAAAAGCAGAAAAAGCAACCAGACCTAACAGATATGTAGAGAACTATCCTTCCAATGACAGAATATACATTCTTTTCAAGTGAACTTGGCTCATTCTCCAGGATAGACCATATGTTATCACAAAAAATGAGTCTAAATAAATTAAAAGCTTTGGAATCATTCAAAGTATATTCTCCAATCACAGCTAATGAAACTAGAAATCAATAGAAAGAAAACTGAAAAAAAAAAAAAATCCACACACACGTATTTTGGGGGGGAGGGTTGCAAGGGTAGTTCAGTGGTAGAATGCTTGCCTGATATGTGGGAGACCTGGGTTTGATTCCTGGACCATGAACTTCCCGCCACCACCAAAAAAAATTCAACAAATGGTTATGCAATAACGGGATAGTCACATGGAAAGGAAAAAGAATGAAATGTGACTCCCACTACACAGCATACAAACACACACACACACGCATGCATATTTAGAAATGAAATAACACATTCATAACCAACAAGTCAAAGAAGAAACTACAAAGGAGGTTAGACATAGAGACTAATTAAAATAAAAAAACAACATACAAAAACTAATGAGATGCAACAAAGACAGTGTTCAGAGGGAAATGTATAGCTCTAAGTGCCTATGTTAAAAAAGAAGACATCAAATCTATAACCTAACATCATCGTTGAGGAACTAGGAAAAACAAACTAAATCTAAAGTTAGCAAAAGAAGGAAATAATAAATTTTAGAGTAGAGATAAAGTCAAAAGAGAGGAGACAATGTTCTGGAGCAGCTAGAAGGAAAAATCTGAGATGATGGTATGGTAGCCCATGACAAACTCTGGGATCTGTCCTATAACTACTTGTTGAAGAGTGCTTTGAAAACTACTGCTTTTTTCTTTCCTTGCTTTGTATATGTTATATTATACGATAATTTTTTTTTAAAAAAGAAAAACAATAGAAAGAGAAAATCTTTTGATTTGTTGAACAGATCCTTGAAAAGGCCAATAAAATTGACAAACCATTAGCTAGTCTGACAAAGAAACAAGGGATTCAATGCTAGTAACTGAAATCATAAATGAAAATGGGGACATTACTGACCAATAGAAATAAATGGATTATAATAGGATACTATAAAAATTGCAACCAACAATCCAACAGATTAGAGAATCTAGATGAAACAGACAATTTCTAGACAGACGTGTATTACTTAAACTGATTTAAGAAGAAATAGAAACTCTCAACTGACGAGAGACTGAACGAGTAATCAAAAACCTCCCAACAAAGAAAAGTCTAGGTTCAGGTGGCTTCATTCATGAATTCTACCAATTTAAAAGAAATGTTAACACTAATCTTTCTCAAAATCTTTTTTTCTCAATGTCTTCCAAAAAATGGAAGAGAAGGGAAAATTTCCTAATTCATTTTATGAAGCCAATATTACCCTGATACCAAAGCCATATAAAGACATCACAAAGAAATAAAATTACGGACCAATATCCCTTATGAATATAGATGAAAAATTCTCAACAAAATACTAGCAAATCAAGTCCAACAGCACATTAAAAGGACTATGTATTTCTCAGGCATACAAGGTTGGTTTCAACATAAAATCAGTCAATCTAACACACTACATTAATAGAACAGAGGAAAAAACATGATCATCTCAAGTGACACAGAAAAGGCATTGATAGCATCTAACACTATTTCCTCATAAAAACAATCTGATAACTAGGAATAGAGGGGAACTTCCTTAACATTATTATTTTAGTTTCCTAGCTGTTAAAACAAATACCATGCAATGAGTTGGCTTTTAAATAATGAGAATTTATTGACTCATGGTTTTGAAGCTAGGAAAAGTCCAAAATCAAGTTTTCATCAAGGCAATACTTTCTCCCAGAAGACTATGTCATTCTTGGACTGGCTGCCAGTGATCCTTGGTCCTGTAATTTTCTGTCACATGGCAAAGCACATGGTGGCCTCTCCTGGCTTCTCTGGGTATTGTTGACTTCTGGTTTCTTTCTGTGTATTTTACTCTGTGTGTTTTAATTTCATTCTCTTTATGAAGGACTCCAGTAGTAGGATTAAGATCCATCCTGATTCAATTGGATCATAGCTTTGCTGAAGTTACCTTATCAAGAGGTCTTATTTAAAATGGGTTCATACCCACATGAATGGATTCAGATCAAGAAAATGTTTTTCGGGGAGCATAGCTCCAAGCCACTACAATTACAAGGGATATTTATGAAAAAACCATAGCTAACATCATATTCATTGGTTTAAGAATGAAAGAGTTCCCCCCTTGCATCAGGAATAAGACAAGGAGACCTGCTATCACCATTGTTGTTCACCATTGTACTGGAATTTCTAACTAGAGCAATTAGGCAAGAAAACAAAATAAAAAGTATCCAAATTGGGAAGGAAGAAGTAAAAATTTCACTATTTGCAGATGACATGGTCCTAAATAGAGAAAATTCTAAATAATCCACAATAAAACTACAAGGGTCCATTAATGATTTTAGCAAAGTTGTAGGTTTCAAAATCAGCACACAATGTGTTTCTATACAGCAGCAAAATAAAGAACCTGAAAAGGAAATTTAAGAAAACAATTCCATTTATAATAGCATCTAAAACAATAAAATCTATAGGAGTAAGTTTAAACAAGGAGGTAAAAGATTTGCGCACTGGAAACTACAAAACGTTGCTAAAAGAAATTGAAGAATAACTAAACAAATGGCGAGACATCCATGTTCACATATTATAAGACTTAATGTTGTTAAGATGGCAATACCACCCAAAGCAATGAATAAATTCAATGCAATCCCTACAAAAATTCCTATAGCCCCCCCCTTTTTTTGAGAAATGGAAATGCCAACCCTCAAATTGATACAGAATTTCTGGAAGCCATATACAAAAATGAATTCAAAATGGACCACACTCTAAATATGAGTCTAAACCATAAAACCCTTAGAAGAAAACATGGGGGGAATATTCATGACCTTGGATATTTATGGATTCTTGGATATGACACCAAAAGCACAAAAACACAAACAACAAAAGAATAGGTAAATTGAACTTCATTCAAGAACATTATCAAGAAACTGAAAAGATAATCTACAAAATGGGAGGAAATAATTGCAAATTGTATATTTGATAAGGGTTTAATATCCAGACATATAAGTAATTTCTACAACTCAACAATAAAAGATAAACAGCCCAATTAAAAATTGACAAAGGACTTGAATAGACACTTATTCAAAGGAGATATACAAATGGCAAATAACCACATGAAAAGATGTTGAATGCCATTCTTCATTAAGGAAACAAAAATCAAAACAGCAATGAGATATGCCTTCACACTGACTAGGGTTAGCCATTATTTTTTAAAAGTGTTTTCAAAAAAACAAGCATTGACAACAATGTGGTGAAATTGGAACGCTTGTACATTTTTGGTGGAATGTAAATGGTGTTGCTCCTGTGGAAAAAAGTTTGGTGGTTCCTCAAAAGGTTAAACATAGAATTACCAATGACCCTGTATATCTTCTTCTAGGTATATAGTCCCAAAGAATGGAAAACAGGACTCAAACATATAGGATCATTAACCACCATAGCCAAAAGATGGAAACAACCCAGTGTCTATTAACAGATAAATGGATAAACAACATTTAGTCATATAAAGGACTGAAGTTCCAATACATTCTGCAACGTGAGTGATCCTTGAACACATTATGCTAAGTGACATAAGCCAGACACACAAAAATAAATATGCATGATTTCACTTATATGAAACATCTGAAAGAAGCAAATGCATAGAGCCAAAGTAGATTAGACATTACTGTTAACAGGGGGGAGAGAGAAATGGGTATTATTGCTTAACAGGTACAGTGATTCTGTTTGTAGTGATGAAAAATTTTGGTAATGGATTGTATTGATGGTTGCACAACATATCCAATGTAATCAATACCAATGAATTGTGTACTTAAAATGGTTAAAATGGCAAGTTTTATTATTTTTATATATCCACAATAAGACATTTTAAAAGAAGGTAAAATGAAGACATTTCTAGGGAAAACAAATTAAAAATGAATGTTTTCAGTGGCAGCATAGAGGCACCAAAGCAAATATTACACAGAATTTTTCAGGTAGAAAAATACAATTCCAGGTAGAAAGGTTGAAATTCAAGAAGGGGTGAGTTGTAATGGAGTGAATATAAATGAATATTAACTCTATAAAACATTAACAATAATGTGTTTTGTGGTTTATATTACATGTAAAAATAAAATGCATCACATGATCACAAAGAGTTGCTAGAGGTGTAAATCAAATACAGAATTCTAAGATTTTCACACTATCTGGGAAATGGTTAAAGAAAATACCAATAAGTAGTAGGCCATAAGTAAAGGCTGCATGGTGATTATAATTAAGAGGTAACTATTAAAATAATAGTAGGATGCATGGGTAGTTCAGTGGTAGATGTCTTACGTTCCATGTGGGAGATCCAGGTTTGATTCTTGGCCTATGTGCACCCCCCCAAAAAAAAAACCACATTGTGAACAAAATTCCCTATGATATGCATATCACATATCTTCCTCTGTGTGTGTGTACGTATGTATATGTAGATATGGATATATATATATATATATATATATATATATATATATATATATATATATATGTAGGCTGACATATTAAAAAATAAAAGAATAGTAAAAGAATACATTATCAATGAGCCAATAGATGGAGGGAATGGAATAATAAAAAAATATTTAATCCAAAAAATGCAAGAAAGGAGAGAAAAAAGGACTAAAAAACAAGTGAGGTAAATAGAACAAAAATTAACATATTAAGTACAAACTCAAATACATTATTAAGTACATTAAATATTCCAAGTAAAAACTTAATGCAGTCAGACTGGACCAAAACAAAATAACCCTATGTTACCTACAAGAGACACTTCTGAACTATAAGGATGCAGAGCAGTTGAAAATAAAGAGATTGATAAATGTATATTTATATCAATCAAGGATCTGCAAGATCTCATCCTCAGACTCAATGATTCACTAGAAGGACATACAGGATTCAGAAGAGCTATTATATTCATGGTTACAGTTTATCACAGTGAAAGGGGATAGATTAAAATTAGCACAGGTAAAAGGCAGGAGGTAAAGTCCAGGAGAAACCAGGCATAAGCTTTCAGTGGAGTCCCATGGAGATGTGCTTAATTCTCCTAGCAACAATGTTTGACAAAATGTATGAATTATTGCCAATTGGGTAAGTTCACCCAAGCCTTGGTATCCATAGTTTTTGCTGGGGTTCAGATATGTAGACATGCAGCACCCACATGACTGATCTTAGCTACTCAGTCTAAAATTCTGTAGAAGTCAAACTGATATAGCACGGCCAAGGGATTCAGGCAAACATAAACACTCTTCTTAGGCAGAATGTTCCAAGGGCTCAGAGGTTATCTTGTAGGAGATGAAGGACAGTTTTTTCCTTGGAATCTGAAGGGTTTGAACAACCCAAGCCAGGTGAATTAACGCTTTATTGCTCACTATGCAAGAACTAACCAAAATATAGCCAATGTATTTATCCTAAAAATGGATTAAAAAAAGACATTAAGAAAATAAGGATAGCAGGAGAAAAAGAGGGATGTATGATAAAGATAAATGTGTCAACTCACCAGAAATGTACAATTAAACACAATTTTTTAAGCTTTATTTTGAAATAGTTTCAAAATCACAGGACAGTTATAAATGTAATACAAACCCCAGAGAACTCCAAAATACTTCTACCCCCGCTCCCAGATACCCAGATCCAGCAATTTTAACATTTTGCCTCTATTGCTTATATTATTCAATCAATCTATCTATCTATCCATCTATCTACTCAGTTTCTGAACACTTGAGTGTTGGCTGTAGCCATCATATTCCTTGAACATTTAATACTGTCATATACATTTCCTATGAGCAAGGATATTCACTTAAGTAACCACCTTACATGCAGTTATCAGATTCAAGATGTTTAACATTGATTTAAAGCTTAGTGTATTCCAATTTTTTCATATGTCCTAATAATGTTCCTTTGATCTTGCTATATCACATCCAGGATCATTGTCATTGTTTCTTTAATTGCTCTTCCTTTTTTCTTAATCGTGGGAACACATATACAACATAAACTTTTCCATCTCAACCACTCTTAAGCATGCCATTAAATGAAATTAATCACTTTCACAATATTGCAGACCCGCACCAACTTCCATTACTAAAACTTTCCCATCATCTCCAAAAGAAGCCCTATGCCATTTTGAACTAACTTCCCATTCCCCCTGCCCCCTCCTGAGCATAAATTTATACTCTAATTTTTGCATTTATATGCTTGCACATTCTCCAGTATTTGCTTTGTAGTTATCATGGGGCTTAAATTTAACTTCCTAAATCCATATGCAGTAGTAGTTCTTGTTACAAATTACATTTATGCATTGTTTGTACAAAATCACTAATTTCGCATTACTTTTTATGAATTTGCCTTTTAGCTTCTGTAGGAAGTAAAAAGTGGAGCTCCAATCCAAATATATAATAGTGTTGTCATTTATATTTACCTGTCATTACCTTTACTGGAGATCTTTATTTCTTCATGTGACTTTGATCTATTGTCTATTGTCCTTTCCTTTTCACCTGTAGAGCTCTCTTTACTATCTCTTATATGTCCAGTCTAGTAGTGAGACACTCCCTCAGCTTTTGCTTATCTGGGAATGACTTAACCTCTCCCTAATTTTTTTGGGGGGAATGCATGGTCTGGGAATCAAATCCAAGTCTCCTGCATGGAAGGCAAGAGTTCTAGTTCGCTAGCCGCTGGAATATAAGGATATAAACCAACATATACCAGAAACGTTGGAACAGCTTTTAAAAAGGTGAATTTGATAACACGGTGTCATCTGAAAAAGGGGAATTTAATAAGGTGCTAGTTTACAGTTCTAAGGCTGAGAAAATGTCCCAATTAAAGCAAGTCTATAGAAATGTCCAATCAAAGGCATCCAAGGAAAGATATCTTGGTTCAAGAAGGCTGATGAAATTCAGGGTTTCTCTCTCAAGTGAGAAGACACATGGCAAACACAGTCAGGGTTTCTCTCTCTCAGATGGAAGGGCACGTTGTGAACATGGCATCATCTGCTAGCTTTCTCTCCTAGCTTCCGGTTTCATGAAGCTCCCCGGGAGGCGTTTTCTTTCTTCATCTCCAAAGGTCGCTGGCTCGTGGACTCTATGCTTCATGGTACTGCAGCATTCTCAACTCTCTCTGAATCTCTCATTCTCCAAAATGTTTCTTCTTTTATAGGACTCCAGAAACTTCTCAAGACCCACCCGAATGGGTGGAGACATGTTCTCACCTAATCCAGTTTAACAGTCACTCTCGATTACATCACATCTCCAGGGAGATGATCTGCTACTGCCTTTACAAAATGGGATCAGGATTAAAACATGGCTTTTCTAGAGTCCATACATCATTTCAAACCAGCACAGCAAGCATTCCACCACTGAACCATACACCCTCTTCCTCATTTTTGAAAGACAGTTTTGACAGATTTAGAATTCTTGGTTTGCAATTTTTTGCCTTCAGCACTCTAAATATGTCATTTCACTGCCTTCTTTCCTCCATGGTTCCCTATAAGAAATCAGCACTTAATTTTATTGAGGCTCCCTTGTACATGACATATTGTTTCTCTCTTGAAGCTTTCATAATTTATTACCATAGCATTCAACTGTTTTATTATAATATCCAGTGGCATAGGTCTATTTGGGTTTACACTATTTGGAGTTCATTGCATATCTTAGAAAAGTATATTGATGTCTTTCATAAAATTTGGGAAAATTTCAGTCATTATGTCTTTGAATGTTGTCTCTGACCCTTGTTCTCTTTCTTCTTCCAGGTCTCCCACAATGTGTAAGTTGGTGTGCTTGATGGTGTCCCACAGGTTCCTCAGTTTCTGTTCAATTTTCTTCATTCTTTCTTCTTTCTGGTTCCCAGACTGAATAATTTCAATTGTCTTATCTTCAAGCTCACTCATTCTTCTGCCAGCTGCAATCTACTGTTGAATTCTTCTTGGGAATTTTCAATTTCTGTTACTGTGGTCTTCAGTTCTGTTTGACTCCTTGTCGTAATTTCCATCTATTGATATTCTCTTTGTGGTCATCTGTCATTTTCCTGATTTCCTTTTATTCTTTGTGCATTTTTCCTTTAGCTCTTTGAAGATTTTTAGGACCATTTTTGAAAAGTCTTTGTAGACATACAATGAGGTGAATGAACCTTGAAGACATTATGTTGAGAAAATAAGTCAGAAACAAAAGGACAAATATTGTATGGCCTCAATTAGCAAATGCTTATAAAAAAATTAGGGCATAGATTGTAAGCTCTTAGAGTAGTCACATTTATTCCTGAGTTTTAAGTGTTATTTCTAAATTCTGCAATGCTGTGCTCTTTGTGTATAACTTACTAGTTCAGTGGTTCTATGGGTACTTGTTTTGGTTTGCTAATACTGCCAGAAATTCAATATAACAGAAATGGATGGCTTTTAAAAAGCAGATTTATTAAGTTACAAGTTTATATTTCTAAAACCATAAAAATGTCCAAACTAAGGTATCCAGAGAAAGATAGCTTGACTCAAGAAAGGCTGATGGGTCCAGAACACCTCTGTTAGCTGGGAAGGCATGTGGCTGGCATCTGTCAGTATCTTTGGCTTCTGGTTTCAAACAGCTTCCCCAGGGCATCTCCAAATGTCTGGGTCTCATGCTGGCTCTTTCTGTCAACTCTGTCTGCTCTGAGGTTTCTCCAAAATGTTTCCCCTTTTAAAAACCCCAGTAAACTAATCAAGACATACTCTGAATAGATGGAGTCATATGTCCGTCTAATCCAAAGGTTACACCCACAGTTGGGCATGCCACATTTCCATGGCAATAATCCAATCAAAGGGTTTTCACCCTATAATACTGTATCAGGATTAAAAGAAACATGGCTTTCCCCTCAAGACTGGACCAGGAAAAAGGACATGGCTTCTCTAGGATACATAACAGCCTCAAACTGTCACAACCTCTCTGCCAGTTTATTTAAACAACAAAAATGCATGCATCCTAGAATAGAGAATGAGATCTGTGACTCTGTATAGCTTAATGTAATACCATGATACATTCTGGTGTATTTTGGGCAGATAAGAAAAATGTATTTGTGATATCCCTTGAGGAATGGAGAGAAAACATGGAACTATTACACTTCCCCACCTGGGAAATTCCTGATATGTTCTCAAGCATTGGGGACTCCCAATTTAATAAGCCAAGCCCTTGAACTTGAGGCTGGCTCTTATAAAATTTATTTCTGTAATGGTAAGTCTAAGCCTTCTTATAAATATACCTAAGAGTCACCCCAGAGAATCACTTTTGTTGCTCACACATGACCTCTCTCTAAGTTAAACTCTGCAAATAGACTTACTACTCTCCCCACTACATGGGACATAACTTTCAGGGATATAAGTCTCCCTGGCAATGTGATGCTTGACTCCCAGTGATGAGCCTAGTGCTGGCCTTGTTGGATTGAGAATGTTATCTTGACCAAATGGGGGAAAAGAAATGTAACAAAATAAGGTTTTCAGTCCTAAGAGATTTCATATAAAGTCAAGAGGCATTCTGGACGTTATGCTTATGCAAGCTTCAACTAGAAATTACAAATTGCCATGGTCTGCTAAGCTTTAACCAATGGTATTCTTGAAAACCCTAAAGAAAGCCAGGGCTCTATCTAAGACTCTATAAAAGTTTTACGTATTAAGTTTATTTTTCTGAAACTTAAAACCTCCAGATTTTTTCTATGCCAGATAAACCCTGAAACTTGTACCAGTCTCTCCCAGAACATCAACTGGTTGCATTCCCCTATCCCATAATGCTGACACACTTTTCAACATGAAGAAGTTAGAAAGTTCATTGCCCAGTGTGCTGATTTGAAAGGGTTTATATACCCTAGAAAAGTCATGTTTTAATCCTAATCAATCTTGTGGGAGCAACCATTTCTCCTAATCCCTATTCAGTACTATAGGCTGGAAACGTGATTAGGTTATCACCACGGAGAAGTGACTCAATCAATTGTGGGCATTAAACTTGATTAGATGGAGACATGTCTCCACCCATTCTAGTGGGTTTTGACTAATTTACTGGAATACTATAAAAGAGGAGAGATTTTGGAGAGAGTTCCTTTTGAGAATGAGGAGAGAGCCACAGAATCATGACAGAATGATGAGAGCACCATAGAGTCCACCAGCCAGTGACCTTTGGATATAAAGAAGGAAAATGCCTCCCGGGGAGCTTCTTGAAGCAAGAGGCCTGGAGAGAAAGCTAGCAAATGTCACCATGTTCACCATGTGCCCTTCCAGCTGAGAGAGAAGTCCTGAATGTCATCGGCCTTCTTGAACCAAGGTATCTTTCCCTAGATGTCTTAGATTGGACATTTCTACAGATTTGTTTTAATTTGGACAATTTCACAGCCTTAGAACTGTAAACTAGCAAACTAGAACACTCAGATATCCCTGAAGATTGAAAGAATAGTCAAATGAGAGAGAGAGTTTGTAACCGAGAAGTTAGGATTTAACAAATGATTATGACTATTGAATCATTATATAGATATTTCTTTTTAATTTCAAGTGTGTTAGTACAGTCAGGAGGAAATAATTGAAATTAGGGAACTGTAACCCATACTATACTTTGAAATTTGTTCTGTAACTATTTGTTAAACTGTACTTTGAAATTTATCACTTTTCTGTATATATGTTACATTTCACAATAAAAAATGTTTAAAAAAATTCTTTTTATATCCCAGGTCTGGTCTTCCCTAATGATGGTTTCTTATGCTTTAATCTTTTCATTTTCCTGGGACTCACTTCCCATTTCTTTGTATGTCTTTTTTTTCGTTATGGTCAACTGATTTTTTTAAAAATTAATTTTAAAGTTAAAAAAATATATAACAACAAACAAACACAAACATTCTTAACATATGATCATTCCATTCTACATACAGAATAAGTAATTTCTTTGTATGTTTTGCAACCTTTTGTTGAAACCTAGACAATTTGATATTTTAATGTGTTACTGGGATTTCGACTCTGAGGCATCTCTTCTTTAAGCTTGTATCCAACTTTCCTTGAACTCCAGAAGCCAACAAAAATAGATGAAGGAAAAAAGATGACAAATTGACCTGGTGCAAGTTCTCTCCTTCAGAGCTTATTCATACAATGAATTTAGAGATTAGCTGCAGGCTAATGCTAGGGCTGCCACGATCTTTTTTGTGCACATATCTTTTCTTGGCCATCAGTGACACAGATATAAATGTCCCATCTTCCCTAGGAAATAATTTTCTCACAGTCTTGAGCATTGCACTGTATGTCCTACAACCAGCAATCCCTTGCCCCAGGCAGCATAAACTTGACTGCTCTCCCACAGCATTCTGTACAAGAGCTGTCCGACCTGCCTTCTATAGTCAGGGCACATTCTGGAATAGTGAGTCCCTCAGGCCACCACCAGACAGATTGGGCTAGACACACATGCTCCCAGCATATGCGCAAGGGTTACTCTGCTCCCCCAAGAACTGGGACCAGGGTTTCTGCAGTGGAGCACAGGCCAACTCTGCACAGAGACTGTGAGGGGTGGGGAAGGGGCCAGTCATGATCCTACTACAAGATCCTACTACTTTTAAATAGTCTTTTTACTGAATCAGTGTTCACCCTCTTACTGCTTTCTGGAGCTTTGAGAAAAATGTTTCTGCCAGTTCTTGCTGGTTGTTCAAAGCTTCTGTGGTGGAACAGAGTCCTGAAGCACCTCACTCCACAGTCTCAATATGGGTAGAGTCTTTAAAAATTTGCATGAACTTAATAACATAAAATTTAAAAATAAAGCCAAAAATGATAAAACTAAAAGGGAAAACAGAAAAATAAGCAATCATAATGGAAATCTTCAACTCATCTCTTTTAATAAGTAATAGAATCAGAAAAAGTCAGTAAGAAGAAGATGTGAATAGCATGATTAACTAACTCAACATATGTGACATATACAGGCTACCGTATACAATGAAGAAAAAGCACACACGATTTTCAAATGCACACTGAAGATTACCAAAATAGTTTATATGGTTAAGCCATAAGTTCTAACACATTTAGAATTATTCAGAGCATGTTTTAGGAGCAGAAGGAAACTTTCTTATTCTGTTAAAGTCTGTGATGATTATAGAGTTCCTGTGTCTAGAGTTGCCTAGGTTATGGTGTCCAGTTGTTTGGTCAAGCAATCTCTGGCTTGATTTTTACTGTGAGGATATTTCCTTGATTGAAGTAATTAAATAAGTGGATTGAAATTATGGCTGATGACATCTATGATCAACTAAAGAGACTGCCTTCCACAATGAGAGAAGTATTATTCAATCTGGTGAAAGCCTTAAAAGGAGAAATGGTGATTTCAGCAGTCAGAAGGAATAATTTCCATCTCTACTCCAGCTAGTCAGCTTCTCTAGGGAATTCATCAAAAATCTTCATCAGGGGTGCATGGGTGGTTCAGTGGTAGAATGCTCACCTGCCGTGTGGGAGGCCTGGGTTCCCCATGCACCCAAAGGAAAAAACAACAAAACAAACAAAAACCTTAATCAGAGTTTCCAGCTTGTGGGCTGCCCTCTGGAATTTGGACTTGCCCATGCCTAGAGTCACACGAATCAATTCCTGTACCGATATTTACATTATGTATATATCCTGTCAGTTCTGTTTCCATGAAGAGCTCTAACTAATACAGATTTAGTTCCAGGAGTGGTTGTTGAGAAACATAATCTTAAGGATTTTTTTCTGAGTTGTTTCCTGGATTTTTGGAATTGGTTCTCTAATCTTAATAAATCCAAAGGTACTAATGACTCTATTTCCAACAATAACAATGGCACTGATAGTCCACGGTGTGAATTGGCAATAAAGATATGCAAAATGTCACCACTGGATATTGCTACAAATGCTTGTAAGAGGAAAGGTTCTGGTAGAGTGTATTTGACACCATAATAGAGTTTTGTGAAGTAAAAGTTTAATAATGTTGTTGGTTGTTCTTAAATACACTGGATACAGTTTTAAAGAAAGGGATGGGCCTCAAGATTTCAGATTCCTAGTTTAAGTACTGCATGAAGGACATTAAAGTTTCTAAACATGCCTTGAGGATAATCTTATTTCTTGTACCAGCAAACTTGAGATTTCTGAAAACCAGACCCAGAATCTCACTGTGAGAGTGGCTGAATTACAACATAAAGTGAACTCCCAACATTGCAATGCATCTGCTGTTAAAGTAAGAGCATTAATTAGAGTGAAATGGGATACTGAAAATTGGAATAGGGACATCTGGGCTGAAAATGATGACAGTGGGGACATTGAAACCCTAGAATCTGCTGAGTGTTCTTTGCCAGATAAACTTGTAAAGGACTGCCCTGAGGAATTAGCCACCCAACTTCTACTCTACCCTGAGGAATCAGGCATCCAATCTCCACTTGTAGAAATTAATCCTGTGTGCCTGAAAAACCTATACCCAAGTTTCCTGAGGAAACACTCTTCTACCACTCCTCTGTCTGAATAAATTAATCCTTTTACACTAGATGAAACTGTAATTGAATTCCTTGAGGTAACTAGCTCACAAGACACTTTTAATTCCTCTCATGACCCTCTTCCCCCACCCCAATTTCTTCCAGACCTATAAGTAGACTGGTCCCAACATGTCTTAAAAGGTGAGGTAAAAAGTGTACTACAACCCAAAAGAGCTGCATGATTTTTCCAATTTTTGTAGACAGAAATCAGGGAAATATGTTTGGGAATGGATATTAAGAGTGTGGAATAATGGTAGAAGGAGCATAAAGTTAGATCAGGCTGAATTTATTGGTATGGGCCCTGTGCCAGTTTAAAAGGATTAGGTATCCTAGAAAAGCCATGCTTTAATCTGATCCATCTTGTGGAAGCAGCCCTTTCTTTTAATCACTATCCAGTTCTGTAGATTGGAAACTTGATTACATTATCTCCACAGAGATGTGACACACCCAATTGTGGGCATTAACCTTTGATTAAAGGGAGATGTGACTGCACCCATTCCAGGTGGCTCTTCATTTAAAAGAGGAAACATTTTGGCGAGAGCCACAAGGATTACCAGAGCCCACACAGCCTGAGACCTTTGGATAAGGAAAACACCCCTGGGGGAACTGCATGAAGCAAGAAATCTGGAGAGAAAGCTAGCAGACTTTGCCACATTCACCTTTCCATTTGAGAGAGAAACTCTGAACTTCATCAGCCTTTCTTGAGTGAAGGTAGCCTCTTGTTGGTGCCTTAGCTTGGACATTTTTATAGATTTGCTTTAATTGGGACACTTTCATGGACTCAGAACTGTAAACTTGCAACTTATTAAATCCCCCCTTTTAAAAGCCATCCTGTTTCTGGTATACTGCATTCCAGCAGCTAGCAAACTGGGACAGATTTTGGTATCAGAGAAGTGGGGTGCTGCTGTGGTTTGCAAATACCAAACATGTTGGATCAGCTTTTAAATTTGATACTTCTGATAAGACCTTAGACAAAAATGAGGCATGTGTTATTGCAAACTGATAGGAAGATGATCCTTGTGTTAAAATGGCAGGTAATCTGGCAAAATTGACTAGTTGTTTTGGCTGCAAAGAGATTTTAAATGCCATGAACTTGGATATTTAGCAGAAGAGATTTCCAAATTAAATGTGGAAAGTGCCCTGGTTTCTCCTTTCAGCTTATAGTGAAATGTGACAGGAAAGAGAGAAGCTGAGAACTGAATTCTTGGGTACAAAGAAACTAGAAATTGATGTTCTGGAAAATTCTGGGCTTCCAGGAGGGGAGACCCCAAAGAATAGTTCCCCATGTGAGGATTTAACCAAATGAGAAACCAGTCAGCTATTTCAGAGAAAGCCAGGATTGGAGATGAAGTTATTCAGGAAGGCTTTGTGGAAACTCCTTCTGTCTGATGGGCACAATCCTTGCTTACTGTATAGAAAGCTAACAGGAGTGCTGTGGGACCTGTATAAATGGAACCACTGTCAGTCTTGACTGAGGGGCCCAGAAAAGGGAAAAAATGAAGGAGAAATGTCTTCAGAAAGAGAAACATGGAGGCTGGGGTCTGAAGTCAAGAAGTCTTGCATCAGGAGAGTAGCTCCACCCAAGCACATGGAGAGAGTGAGTTGCCCCAAAGGAAGAAGATGGGCTTTTCACCTCATTGCAGTGGAAGAGTTGTGCCACCTCAGGCCTTAGAGAGGGTGAAGCACATTCCTTGGGGAGCCTGGCTGCCACCATATGGAGGGGTTGAGTGAGTACCCTGGAGGTGGCAGAGAGGCTGGGTGCAGCCCTGATTCTTGGAGAGGGTGGAGCCAAGAAAGATTTGGTCTCCCCAATGTCCCCCAAAGTTGCATTTGGAGAGAGGCGGGCTACTTCATAGGCCCTTGGAAATGGTGGGACTTTTGCTTTCTAAAGCCCTGAAGATAAATAACTCTCAGACTTTGAAATCTAATGGACTTTGCCCTGCAGGATTTTGAAACTTCTTGATTCCGGTGACCCTGTGTTCCTTCCAATTTCTCCCTATGGAAATGGCTTATGTATCTGTGGTAGTTAGATTCAGTTGTCAACTTGTCCAGGTGAAGGTACCTAGTTCTGTTGCCGTGGACATGAGCTAATGGTACGTGAACTTCATCTGTTGCTCATTACATCTGCAGTCAGCTAGGAGGCGTGCCTGCTGCAATGAATGATATTTGATTTAAATGACTGGTGCTTAAATGAGAGACTCAATGTAGCACAGCCCAAGCAGCTCAGCATACCTCATCTCAGCAGTCACAGCTCAGCCCAGGCCTTTGGAGATGCAGAAAGAAAACACCCCAGGGAAAGTTGTTGGAATGCAGAGACCTGGAGAGAAGGCCAGCAGAGATCATCCTGAGCCTTCTGACATAAGAAAGAACTTCAGATGAAAGCTAGCCGCCTTTCCTCTGAAGAACTAATGAAATAAATCCCCTGTTATTAAAAGCCAATCCATCTCTGGCGTGTTGCATTCTGGCAGCTAGCAAACAAGAACAGTATCCTATGACTTTTCCTCCTTTGTTTATTGGCAGCAAATAACTTGTTCTGAGTTTTTACAGATCCAGATCCAAAGGAGAATTCTGCCTTAGAACAGACCATGCCTGTTGTGCTGTTTTGAAAGGATGTATGTCCCCTAGGGAAGCCATGTTTTAATCAAAATCCCATTTTATAAAGGTAGAATAATCCCTAGTCAATACTGTATGTTTGAAACTGTAATCAGATCATCTCCCTAGATGAGGTGATTCAGTCAAGAGTGGTTGTTAAACTGGATTAGGTGATGACATGTCTCCACCCATTTGGGTGGGTCTTGAGTTCTATAAAAGAGGAAACATTTTGGAGAATGAGAGTTTTGGAGAGAGCAGAGAATGCTGCAGCACCATGAGGCAGAGTCCACGAGCCAGTGACCTTTGGAGATGAAGAAGGAAAACGCCTCCCGGGGAGCTTCATAAAACTGGAAGCCAGGAGAGAGAGCTAGCAGATAATGCCATGTTCACCATGTGCCCTTCCAGCCGAGAGAGAAGCCCTGACTATGTTTGCCATATGCCTTCTCACTTGAGAGAGAAACCTTGAACTTCGTCGGCCTTCCTGAACCAAGGTATATTTCCCTGGATAGATGCCTTTGATTGGACATTTCTATATACTTGTTTTAATTGGGACATTTTCTCAGCCTTAGAATTGTAAACTATCAACTTATTAAGTTCCCCTTTTTAAAAGCCTTTCCATTTCTGGTATATTGCATTCCAGCAGCAAGCAAACTAGAACACCTGTAAAAGACTTTGAAGAGATTTTATACTGGTTTTGACTTTGTATTGTATTTGTATTGTTACTGAAATGGTTTAAGGCTTTCTGATATTGTGATGGGATGAATGTATTTTGTTTATGGGAAAAACATGTCTTTCTTAGGGTCCAGAGGGCAGAAAACATGCCGATTTGAAAGGATTGTGTACCCTAGAAAAGCCATGTTTAATCCTGATCCAGCTCATAGAAGCAGCCCTTTCTTTTAATCCCTATTCAGTACTGTAGGCTGGAAACTTGATTACATTATCTGCACAGAGATGTGAACCACCCAATTGTGGATATTAACCTTTGAATAGAGGGAGATGTGACTCAATCTATTCCGGGTGATTAGTTTATTGGAATCCTTTAAAAGAAGAAACATTTTGGTGAGAGCCAGAGATCCACAAGAGCCCAGGCTGTCAGAGACCTTTGGAGATGGAGAAGGAAAATGCCCTTGGGGGAGTTGCATGAAGCAGAAGCCTGTAGAGAAAGCTAGCAGACTTTGCCATGTTTACCATATGCCTTTCCAGTTGAGAGAGAAACCCTGAATTTCGTCAGCCTTTCTTGAGTGAAGGTAACCTCTTGTTGGTGCCTTAATTTGGACATTTTTATAGACTTGCTTTAATTGGGACATTTTCACAGACTTAGAACTGTAAACTTGCAACTTAATACATTTCCGTTTTAAAAACCATTCTGTTTCTGGTATATTGCATTCCAGAAGCTAGCAAACTAGAACAGGACCACTAAGCAGACATTCTGGATTTGATATTGTTGGAATGGGCTAGAAAGGGCTTAGAAGTTAGAAAGGGCTCTTACTTTTTGTTTACATGGTTAACTGAAATATGGATCAAAAGGTGACTTACTTTGCCTGAGGTTGAAATGCCAGAACTGTCCTGGTATAATGCAGATGAGGGCATCCAAAAGCTTAGAGAGATTGGGATGTTAGAATGGATTTATCATGTAATACCTGCTCACCCACCTCAAGAATATTCAGAGGCTACATGTTTCACCAGGACTGTGAGGAATAAATTTGTGATATGAACTCCATTTCTCTAGGTTGGCAGAAGCCAAGTGACAGCACTTAATTGCCAAAGAGAAGGTGAGCATAGCTATGATAAAGGGCAGCAGACTCAAAACAGTCAAAATAGTCTGACTCGCAGAGATCTTTGGTGTTGGCTAGTAGATCATGGGGTACCTATATGTATTTTATTTTAAAATTTATAACCTGTATATGTAAATTGGAAAATCATGCAGAAGTAAAATAGGTGGGCAGTCTATTAAATTCTTACTTGATATATATAAGCACAATAGTTCTAAGTTGTATTAGTTTGCTAATGCTGCCAGAATACAATATAGCAGAAATAGAATAGATTTTAAAAAGGGAATTTAATAAGTTACAATTTTATAGTTCTAAGCCTATGAAAATGTCCAAATTAAGGTACCAATAAGAGGTTACCTTCATTCAAGAAAGGCTGATGCCACCCGGAACACTTCTGTCAACTGGGAGGGCATGTAGCTGGTATCTGCTGGTGTCTTGCTCCTGGACTCTGTGCTTTCAGTCTCTGTTTCCCATGGGAACACCTCACTTGACATCTGTGGGCCTTCACTTAGCTCCTCTGGGACACAACTCTGTGTTCTGGCTTGCTTAGCATCTCATCGCACATGGCGATGACTGCTGGGCCTGCATCTCCAAACATCTGGGTCTCATGTTGGCCCTGTCAGCTCTGAAGCAACTGTTCTCCAAGTGTCTGCATTGGCTCTGAGCTTTCTCCAAAATGTTTCCTCTTTTTAAAAGACTCCAGCACACTAATCAATACCCACCCTGAATGAGTGGGGTCACATCTCCATCTAACCAAAAGGCTATACTCACAATTGAGCAAACCACATCTCTGTGGAGATATTCTCATCAAAAGGCCACACCCACAACTGAGAGAACTACATTTCCATTGAGATAATCTGATCAAAAGGGTTTCTACCCTACAATATTGGATCAAGATTAAAGGACATGGTTTTCTGGAGGGCACAATACTTTTAAATTGGCACATTCTGCAACAGGCCCAGACTGCCGTGCAAACTGCTCTGTCACTTGGGCCATTTAATCCAACAGGGCCAGTGGTGCTGGAAGCTTCAGTGGAAAATAGATATGCTGTCTGGAGTCTTCAGCAGGCCCCTATAGGAGAGTCACAGCACAGATGCTTAGGATTTTGAAACATACTTCTGCCATCTTATGCAGATAAATACGCTTCTATTGAGAGACTGCTTTTGAACTACTGATGTATCTTAGTAGAGACTGAACGGTTACCCTTGGACCACCAATTTATGGTGACACATGAATTATCTATCATGAATTGTATGTTGTATGACCCACCAAGCCATAAAATTAGGTATGTATAGTATTCCACCATAAAATGGAATGGTATATAAGATCAGGCTTGAGGAGGGCCTGAAGGCATAAGTAAATTACATGAGGAAATGGCTCAAATGCCCACGGTCCCCAATCCCTGACATTCCATCTCTTTCCCAGATCACAGCTAGGGCCTTTTTGGAGTTCCCTATGATCAGTTGACCTCAGAAAAGAAAACCTGGGCTTGGTTTACAGACAGTTCTGCCTGATGCACATGTATGGACAGCTGTAGCACTACAGCCTTTTGTGGGACATCGCTGAATGACAGTGGTGAACGGAAATCCCCCCAGTGGACAGAACTTCGAGCATTGCCCCTGGTTGTTCATTTTGCTTGAAAGAACTGGTTGGAGGTGTATTTGTAATCTGATTCATGGGCTGTGGCCAATGGTTTGGCAGGATGGTCAGGGATTTGGAAGGAGCATGATTGGAAAATTCTTGACAAAGATGTGTGGAGGAAGCGTATATGGACAGACCTTTCTGAGTGTGCTGGTTTGAAAGTATTATATACCCTGGAAAAGCCATGTTTTAATCCTGATCCAATTTTGTGGGAGTAACCATTTCTTTTAATCCTGATTCAATACCATAGGTTGGAAACTTTTGATTAGAATATCTCCATAGGAATGTGATATGCTCAATTGTGGGTGTAATCTTTTGATTAGATGATGATGACTCCATACATTCTAGATGGTTCTTGATTAGATTACTAGAGACTTTAAAAGGGAAACACTTTGGAGAAAAATAGAGCGTATGGAAATGACGGACGCCAACAGAAACTTCACAGCAGACCTGACACAGATGTGTCCATGTGGAGAACAGAGATTCAAATGTTTGAGATGCTTGGAACCCAGCAGACATTATCATGAGATGTTAAGCAAGCCAGAACCTGACAAGGGAAGCCAAAAGATGAAAGTCAGCCCTGGCAAAGTAAAGTGAGGAACCCTGACAGGAACAGAGGCTGAAAGCAATGGAGCCTAGGAGCAAGGGACCAGCAGATGCCAGCCATGTGACTACCCAGCTGGCAGTGGTGTTCCTGACTCAGTCTTTCATGAGTGAAGGTAACCTCTTGTTGGTGCCTTATTTTGGACACTTTCACTTCCTTAGAACTGTAAACTTGTAACTTATTAAATTCCCCCTTTTAAAGAGCTGTTCCAGTTCTGGTATATCGCATGCTGTCAGCTTGTAAACTAACACACTGAGTGAGCAAAAATATGAACATATTTGGGTCTCCTGTGAATGTTCACCAAAGGATGACTTCAGCAGAGGAAGATTTTAGTAACCAAGTGGATAGGATGACTTTTTTTATGGGTATGAAATCAGCCTCTTTCCCCAGTCACTCCTATTATTGTCCAATGGGGTCATGGAAAAAGTGGCCATGATGGTAGAGATGGAGGTTATCCATGGGCTCAGAAACATGGACTTCTACTCACCCATGCCAGCCTCAGTACACCTATTTCTGAGTGCCCAATTTTCCAGTGCCAGAGACTAATACTCAGTCCCCAATATGGCATCATTCTCCCGGGTGATCACAGGTTGATTCCATTAAATCACTTCCATTATGGAAGGGGCAGTGTTTTGTTCCAACTAGAATAGACACATACCACAGATATGGGTTTGCCATTCCAGCATGTAATACTTCTGCCAAAACTATCATCTTTATTCTTAGAGAATGCCTCATGCACCATCGTAATATTCCACACAGAATTGTTTCTGGTCAAGAAACCCACTTCACAGCAAGTAAAATTCAGGGATGAGCATAAGCTCATGGAATTTGGTCTTACCAGTGAATTCTGCATCATCCTGAAGCAGCTGGACTAATAGAATGGTGGAATGGCCTTATGACACAATTATGGTGCCAATCAGATGGCAATACTTTCCAATACTGGGGCAATGTTCTCTAGAAGGCTGTGTGTGATCTAAATAAGCACCCCCTCTTTAGTTCTGTTTCTCCCATAGTCAGAATTTATGGGACCAGGGATCAAGTGGTGGAAATGGGAGTGGCATCTCTTAGTGATCCACTAGAAAATTTTCTGTTTCCTATCCCTGCAACCTTAAGCTCTGCTGGTCTACAGGCCTTAGTTCCAAAAGGAAATGTGTATGGGCACAAAATTGCAAGGAGTGGACTGTGACATTTAAGTTTGTGTGTCAACTTGGCTAGGTTATGGTGTCCAGTTGTTTGGTCAAGGAAGCACTGGAGTGATAGTTACTATGAGATATTTCATAGATTTAAATCATCAGTAAGTTGATTACATCTATGCATGATCATATCCGCAATCAACTAAGGACGTTGCCTTCAACAATGAGAGCAGTCTGGTGAAAACCTTAAAAGGTCTATTGTAAATTTTCTTCCTAAGATTGGAAGTGAGAGGCACTTATTTCTGACTTGTCTTTTGCACTAGGTAGTATATTGGAGAAACTGCCTAGTGCAAAAGACAAGTTGATAATGACATATAAGTTGGGAAGAAATAAAAGTCATTGTTTAGAGATGATGTGTTTGGTCCATAGAATACCCAAAAGAATTTCAGGCAAATTATTAGAATTAATATGTGAAATTAGCAGAGTTGCTCCCCATAATATGAATATTTTAAAGAATTGAATTGGGCGGCTGCCGTGGCTCAGCAGGCAGAGCTCCGACCTGCCATGCTGGAGGTCTGGAGTTCGACCTCTGGTGCCTCCTGCCCATATGCAAATTAAAAAAAAAAAAGAATTGAATTTATATGTACTTGCAATAAACAATAAAAATGATATTAAAATTACCATTTATAATAGTGTTCAAAAACATCAAGTACATAGTAATAAATCTAACAAAAGATATGTACAGCCTCTAGATGGGAAATTATGAAGTTTGTTGGGATAAATTAAAGCACACTTAAATTAATGGAAGGATAAACACACATGTTCATGGTTTGGAAGACTCAGTAATCTTAATAATTGCAGTTCCCTGCAGTCTGAGCTATAGCTTCAATGAACCCCCTCATAAAATCCCAGAAGTTTTATTGTCCTTGTTTCTTTTTGTGTATATGTGTTTAATTGACAAGATGATTCTAAAGTCTGTTTTAAATTGCCACTGACCAGGTATAGGTAAGACAAATTTGAAGGAGCAGAATGTGGAGAAGGGTGTGGAAGAAGAGGAGGAAGAGAAAAAAAGGAATAGGAGAAGGAAGAGGAGGAAAAAGAGGAGGAGAAAAAGGATGAAAATGAGAAAAAGGAAGAGGAGGAGGAATAGGAAGAGGAAAAGCCAGAGGAAGAAGAGGAGGAGGAGGAGGAAAAGGAAAAGGAGGAAGAGGAAGAAGAGGAGAGGGAGGAAGAGGAAGAGGAGGAGGTGGAGGAGAAGGAGGAGTAACAACAATTACAAAACTGGAAGACTTAACACTAGCAGGTATCAAGAGTCATTATAAAGCTACAATGATTATCCAGTGTAGTCAACGATTGACAAATACACCAATGGAACTGAATAGATTCCAGAAACAGACCCACACACATATGTCAATTCACGACAAAATTAACACTGCAATGCTGTGCTGAAAGAACAGTCTTTTCAAAAATTATTGCTGGATGAATTCAATACATGTATGGGGAAAATCTTGGGTGTCTATTTTATACCTCCCCAACATACCCCTATTCGATAAATATTGTATAACTAAATTTGAAGGGTAAAGAATAGAGGTGTAGGGTAAAACATAGAAGAATATCTTTATGACCTTGGGATAGGTAATAATTTCTTAAATGGGATATTAAAAAACCTCAACTGCCATTTAGGGAAAACTTGATAAATTTGATCACATTGAAATTAAGAACTTATACTTGCCAAAAGATACTATTAATGTGCAAGAGGATGAAAAGCTAAGCCACAGATTGTGACAAATTATTTTCATTACATATATCTGACAAAGGACTCCTATCCAGAATATATAAAGGTGTTTTACAAATGAATAATGAAAAGACAAACAGCCCAATAGAAAAAATGAAGAAAAGCCATCAACATGCACTTCACAATAAAAGGGATATACAAATGTGCAATGAGTGCATCATGAGTCACTGGGTAAATGAAAATTAAAACCACGATGCAATACCACTGTACACCCACCTAGAATGGCTTGAAGTTTTACAAAACCAGTTGTTAGCAAGGCTGGGCGGCAACCAAAACTCTAATGATGTGCTGGTGGGTATATGACTCGGTATAACTACTTTAGGAAACTCTTTGACAGTGATCATTGAAGCTGAGGATACACATACCCAGTGACCCAGTCCTAGATATTTGCCCCAAAAAGCTTACATACATATGTTCCCCAAAAGACATGGCCAAGAATATTTGTAGGAGCATTATTTGTAATAGCTTGGAACTGGAAAACACCCTACTGTTCACTCACTGTAGAATGGATGCATAAATAGTAGTATATTCACAGGACTGGAAAATACACAGCAATGAAAAGGAACAAACTTCTTATTCCCAGAAACATATTTAAGTCTCACAAATATAATATTGAAAATAAAAAGCCAAATAAAAGAGGAAAGACTTTATAATTCCAATTATTTAAACCTCAAAAGCAGGTGTTTTGGTTTGCTAAATGCTGCTGGAATACAATATATTGGAAATGGAATGGCTTTTTAAAAGGGAATTTATTAATTTGCAAGTTTATTGTTCTAAGGCCATGAAAATGTCCAAACTAAGGCATCCAGAGAAAGATATCTTAACTCAAGAAAGGCCAGTATCTGCACATGGGAAGGCACGTGGCTGGGGTCTGCTGGTCCTTGTTCCTGGTCCATTACTTCCAGCTTCTGATGTGAGTGGTTTCCTCTCTAAGTATCTGGGGGCTTTCACTTAGCTCCTCCAGGACACAACTCTGGGTTCTGGCTTGCTTAGCATCTCATGGAAAGATATATGGTGATGTCTGCTGGGCTCTGCATCTCCAAACATCCATGTCTAGGTGTCTGCTCTCTCAGTCGGCACTCCAGCCAAATGTCTGCATCTCTGTTGGCTCTGAAGCAACTGTCTTTTCTCCACAATTTCTTCCCTTTGAAGGACTACAGTAAACTAATCAAGACTCACCTTGAATGGGTGGAGTCACATCTTCATCTAATCAAAAGATCACACTCACAATTGAGTGGGCCAATCTTCATGGAAATAATCTAAACAAAGATTTCCACCCTACAATACTGAATAAGGATTAAAGGATATGGCTTTTCTTGGGTTACTCAACACTTTCAAGCCAGTACAGCAGGCTATAGTAATCTATGGTGGGGGAGGACTCATGAGTGGCCACCATTGTGGGGGTGGGATTAGTGCCTGGGAGAGGACAGAGAAGTGCAGGTTTTGTTCTATTTCTTAATCTAGAAGCTGAGTAAGGGGGCAAATTAATTTTGTATACTGTATACTTACAATTTATGCACTTTTTTTGTGTGATACCACATTAATAAAAATAATCATGTCTTGACTTTTTTTCTACTATGTTGACCTGCCTTCCTCTTTCTTGCCCTAAGATTATTTTACTGTTTTATCTCAAAATAATCTCAGCTTTATAGAAAATTTGCAAAAATAGTGAAAACAGCACCCATGTGCCCTTCAACCATATTCCCCAATTATTATTTGACCTCCTTCTGCCCCATCTGTCTCTCCCTATATTATCTGTCTATAGATTATTTTTTTTAATCATTTGATGATATATTGTAAGTATGATTTATTCATACCCTTGTGCAAAACAAGGGTCCTCTCATACAAAGACATACCACAACTGTTAAAATTAGGAAATTAATATTGATCCAATATCACTATCTAATCCATAGACCCCATTCAAAGTATACCTATTGCCTTAATAATCCTTTAAAGGATCAGAATTCAGTCCAGGATCTAATGTTGAATTTTGTTGTCACATGCCTTCAGTTTCTTTTAGTTTAGTACCATGTCTCAGTCTTTCTTTACCTTTCACAACTGTGGTAGGTTGAATTATGCACCCCAGCAAACACAGTTCTTAATCTTAATCTGCATCCCTGTGGGTGTAAACCCATTGTAAATAGGGCCTTTTGAAGATGTTATTTTTAGTTAAGGTGTGGACAAACAGAATGAGGGTGCATCTTCATCAAGATTATTGGAGGCCTTATAAAGAGAACTGGGAAGTCAAAGAAACTAGAAGAGAGAGGACATTTTCATGTGATGGGAGGCACGAGTTCAAGATGATGAACCCCAAAGATTGCCAACAGCTGGAACTTTACAGTCTTCAAGGAGAAAGTAAGCTTTGCCAATACCTTGATTTTAGGTCTAGCCTGAAAGCCTGAGCCAATAAATTTCTGTTGCTTAAGCCAACCCATTGTTCAGTAAGTGTGAAAGCAGCTCAGACAAGCTAAGAGAACGAACTTGAAATTTTTGAAGAGTACAGATCAGTTGCCTTGTTGTATGTCTACAAATTTTCTTTTGTCCAGTGTTTCTTCATAATTTATGGATTGAATACCTCAGAGGTGATGCTGTCTTCTTTAATGGTGTTTATATCAAAAGTTACACAATGTTGATTTGTCCAATCACTTATGATGTTCACTTTTATCACATGATTGCAATGGTGGTTGCCAGTTTTGCCACCTGGTGCTTGTGATTCCTTCCTGTAGATCTGCGTTTCCATCTGGTATCATTTCTCTTGGCCTGGTAAACATCCACATCTTTGAATGTATTGCAGGTCTTCTGACAATGAATTCTTTCAGTTTTAGTTTATCTGAAAAGTCTTTATTTCAACGTTGTTTTTGAAAGGATATTTTTGCTGATGTGTTGGAATATTGACCATTTTTCTCTTTCAACACATTGATAGTGTTATTCTGTTGTCTTCTAGCCTCCATTGTTTCTGGTAAGAAGTCGGTAATAACCCTTATCACTTGTTCCCCTGTAAGTACTGTTTTTTTTCCCTCTCTGTCTGCTTTCAAGATTTTTCTCTCTTTGGTTTTCAGAACTTTGACTATGGTGTGTCTGAAGGTGGTTCTTTTAAATAGCTGTCCTGATTAGAGCTTGTTGAGGTTCTTATATGTATAGGTTGGTGCTTTTCATCAAATTTGTCAAGTTTTTGGCCACTATTTCCTCAAATGTTTATTCTGCCTCATTTCACACCCTTCTCTTTCTGAGACTCTGACTACAGGTATGTGAGAGCATTTGATACTGTCCCAGTGTTTCCTGAGGTTCTGTTCAGTTTTCTTTAGCCTTTTTCTCTCTGATCTTCAGATTGTATAATTTCTTTTAATGTATTTTCATATTCACTGTCCTTTTTCTGCTACCTCCAATTTGCTATTAAAAATTTTCACTTCAATGTTGGAATTTTTATTTCTAACATTTCAATTTGGTTTTGGAGTTAAATTTTTTTTATCTCTAGATATAAAATTTATAAAAGTGTCTTACATAACTTTGGGAATGTAGGGCAGGCCACAAGCTGGTAACTCTGATGAAGTCCCTCAACAAACTCTCAGGAGAGGCTGGCTGGACAACTATGGAAATGGAAGAGTCCAAATCTGTAGGGCAGGCTGTGAAGCTGACAACTCTGATGAAGGGTGTCGACAAACTCCACAAGAGAGGCTCGATGGCCAAAGCAGGAAGAGAGACTGTCTCTTCTGAATCCTTTTTAGAAGGCTTCCAGTGATTAGATTAAGCATCACTCATTGCAGAAGACATTTCCCTTAGCTGATTACAAATGCAATCAGCTGTGGATGCAGCCAGCATAATCATGATTTAAGTCCATGAAATGTCCTCATAGCAGCAGACAGGCCAGCACTTGCTTGACCAGACAACCAGGCACCACCACCTGGCCAAGTTGACACATGAATCTGACCATGACAGTAGGCTACAAAATTTAGTCACCCTTTGTCCTCATAACATATTAGTGTTTACTAATTTTTTAAATAAATTAGTCCAGCCTCAATAATTTACGAATGCAGAAATAAAGAAGTGATCCATTTTGTTATCAAATTCTTAGACTTTCAGGGAACAAGTAATCTAGTAAGTAGCTAGGATGTACTTAGGAATGTCACAAAACCAGGGGAGTTTTCACAGCTGCTCAGGACTCTCCAAGGTTTTTTGGGGTCTTCCAGATGGAGACTTTGTCCATACTGCCCAAGTTGTCCCAGAGACAAAGCACCTCCATGTTGGTCCTATGGGAGGATGACCTGACTTCAGGGTTGACAAAGCATTACAGTCCACAGGGTCCAATAGAGAGGCCTTTGCAACTTAGTGAGAAGCTCATTCTTCACTCAAGAAAGGCTGATGAAGTGCAGGGTTTCTCTCTCAACTGGAAAGGCACATGGTGAACATGGTGATGTCTGCTAACTTTGTCCCCAGGTTTCTTGTTTCATGAAGCTTCCCGAGGATGTATTCCTTCTTCATCTTCAAAGGTCTCTGGTGGTATGGGCTTTCTGCTTCGTGGATCTCTCATCTCCTGGCTCTGTTGTCATTCTCTCTCAGAGCTGTGACTGGGACTCCTCCCCTCCCCTCCAGGCGCCTCCTCAGGAAGGCCTGTAGCAGATGGACCTTGACATTCTGGTTGCATGATGTAGTGACCTGGCAGGACACTTCCTTGGGACCATGAGTAGCCCCATGGGTCCTGCCTGGACCTCCCAATGCAGGAACATGAATCCCTCAGGCTTGGAGAGCCCCGCAAGTCCTCAGAAGGGTGGGAAAGCACGGGAGAGATAGGGCATGACTGGAGGAGCCAAAGCTAACTAAGACTCCATATTGCTTGGGTTAAAATTTTTGAGCCAAGAATTCCTATACTTTCACTTATTAAAACCATGTCTTCCTTTAAGTATTTGAAGTACTTTCCTTTTAATTTTTTACACATATTTATAATAGCTACTTTAAATTCTGCTATGTCTAACATCTGGGTCATTTGGGTTCAGTTTCTCAGCTTCCATAGGCTGCTTTTTTTTCTTGCCTGTGGATCACATTTTCCTGTTTCTTTGTATGTCCAGAGATTTTTAAAAATTTGAGTACTGTACATCGTGGCTAATATGTTGTGAAACTCAAGAATCTGTTAACAACTTTCTCTGAAGAATGTTGATTCTTGATTTTGAAGGCAGTTCAATTACTGGTTGATCATTTTACACTTGTTTAGGCTGTTTTATGGTTCCTTATTGCAAATCTGTGGAAAATCCAAGGTGTTTTCTAAGCCCCTCTAATTTGACGTGACTTAATCCTGTCCATACAACGTATAGCCCAGATGTCAGCCATGGACCTGCAGGGTTTCCCACATAGATTTCTGGCTACCCCTTCCTGCACAGCACTATCTTCTCTGATGTCCTGCACCTCACCTTTCAGCTGCTTCAAGCTGCCCCAATCTCTGATGGCTACTTCTTCAGCTTCATGTGACCACTGAGCTCTGCTCAGATTCCAGGTCTCTGTGCATGTCAGGAATCTTCTCCAGGCAGAGAGCTGAACAATTTCGCGACTTACCTTGCATGTTTCCTTTTCTCAGAGATTCAAATCTTACATTGCCTGTTGTTCACTACCTGAAAGCAATTGCCTCATATATCGTGTCCAGTTTTATGGTTATTTATGGTTGATGGCCAGTCAGGAGCCAACTAACCCATTATGTCCAGGAGTGGAAGTCTCAAGTTAGCTTCTTGACAGACAAGCTCTTCTCTGTCTCTATATTCTCTCCTCTCATTCAGTCCTTGACCCACTGCCACTAAGCCTCTCATCCCATTACCCCACTGACATATCTCTGCATTGAAGCTGTTCAACCTCAGCTTCCATTATACTCTTCTCTGCAGCTTCTCTCACCTCTCTGCTTGCTCCTTCTTGGTCTCTTTAATCACCTTTTTCTCATACCACCTCCTCCATGCTGGCATTCTCAGACACCCTTAATTGTCCCCTTTCACCCCTCCTGGTGGCATTTACTAGGCAGTGGTTTCAATTCCTCCTTCTACCAATGATTCCCCAATCTATACATTCAATTCTCAGACCTATGTTTTCCCCTGATACCTTTAAAGACCTCGAACTTGCTCCTCTTTTTGTTTTCCCTCAATCCTGCCACCCAAACTAGAAAAGTACGAGTGGTTCATGTAAACCCTCCACTCAGTTCTCAGGGGTAATGGGCCACTGAGTCCTGATTCCTGAATATCTTTCCTAATGGACCCCAGCTCTAGCCCCTTGCCAAGAACCAGTTGCTATTATTAAATGGTTACTAATCGTAAGAGGATGACATCACTGTATTTGTAGTTTCCAGTGTGCAGTGGGAAGTTGTTAGGCCTGGTCCCCAGCAGGCCTACTTTCTCTCTGTGGATGGGAGCAGAATTGGGGAATGGAGAACACATGAATCTAGGCCTGCTGAGGCTTCCGAAGATGCCTGGGGACCTCCAGGGGGCTGCAACCCACACATGCCCTGCAGAGCTAAAAACTCAGGGCAGAAGGCCACAGATGAGAGTCTCTTTGAGAGAAACCTGGCTGGGCCAGAGAGAGGGGCCTGTTCGCCGTCCTCTAGAAACTTCCTGAGTAGCTTCTTGTGGGGTTGGGGGGTGGGGGTCTGTGGGATACTGAATTTGAAAGCTGATCTCACAATCAGGACTAATTCAGAGTGTGCCTGAGCTGGCTGCCTGTCACATGGCTGGCCCCCAGGGAAGGTCCAGGCCTCCTGGGCAATCTGCTGAGACCCCAGCTGGATTCCTGCCATCTAAGCCGGTGGCAGATGCCTGGGTCGGGCCAGAGGCCAGAGACTGAGGGGAATTCAGAGAACTGACTAAGGCGGTGGCGCAGGCTGGCTGTAGCCACCTGATGGGCACTGTGTGCCAAGCCACATCATGGGCCTTTTTTAGCTGCCTCCCTCCAGAGTGCCCTCCTCTTGCTGGCCAACTGGTGTCACAGTCCCTAAACTCTGGTAGCCTGGCAAGTTGAGTAGGGGGTGGGGGCAGGAGGGGTGGTAGTGGTGGAACGTGGGGCCAGGCACAAGGAAAAGGGGCAAGAAGGGGTCATGTTCATTGTCCAAAATGTCTTCTGAGTTTGCCTCTGGAAAGGCCAAGGGCAAATAGGATTGCAATAGAGGCGGGGGCTGCTTCTGGCCTACCTTGGGGAGTAGATGACTGAGGCAGGGCCTGGTCCCACTCAGTGCCTGCTAAGGGCCATGTCTGATGGCCAATCCATCACACCCTCCCTACTTCTCTCCCTCCCAATCTTCCTCCAGTCCTCACCCTTATAAGAAGGTGAAGAGGTGCGCTGCCACCCAGTGAGGGTTAGCCAAGCTGCTCCCGGGAAGACAGTGCAGAAGGATGGAGGGAATGGAAGGAAGAGCATGAAATTCTTGAAATGAAATTTTAACACACTTAAAAATTGTGATCGCCCCCCACCCCCCACCCCTTCCCCACTTCTGTTTGACCCATGTCTAAAGTTTTGGCAGAAGAGGTGATTAGTGGAACCCAGAGGGTAACAGCTGCATCTCCAGAGGAGATGGCCCCACGATCCAAAAGTCCTGTTTGCATGGTTTTGATTCCTCCTTAACTAGAACACGGTGTCACCTCTGCAGGCAGCCCCTCCGACCTGCTTGCTCACACCCTGGCGCTGCCTGCCCGCCCCAGTTCCAGCGGGGACTGAGCTGGGAGCAGCTGGCCCGCCCCCACCGAGCCGCCAGCAGCAGGCTGGGGAGTTCAGCTGTGTCTCCTATTGCTGTTTGTCTCCAGGCAAATTACTTAACCTTTCAGTGCCTCGGCATCCTCATTTGCAAAGTGATGATGATAATAAGGGCGCCGGTCATGCAGGATGCCCTAAGAAATGGTAACTCTGTAATTATTTGGGCTATTTTCTGTTTTGCCATCCCTGGCACCTGTAGGAGGCACACGTGTGTGGCATTCCATAATTACGATCACTATGTACAAACTGCCTTCTATTCGACTTTTCCCCGCGGCTGAGGATCTTGTATCCACGGAGCCTTCCCTCCCACGTGCCACGTGGCTCTAGCATTTCCATCCGCGGCTCCGAATATCTGCTAGGCCAGTCCCCGCAGCGGGTAATTTGGGTTGTTTCCAGTTTTCTCTGTTATAAATAGCACAGCTCTGCATATCTTTATTACAAATGCCTCCTTTTCTCTGAAACCCTGAATAACTGGCTCCGTAGGGTATCTGGTACACAGCACAGGGCTGTCTTAGGAAAGCATTTCCTTCTGCAGGGTGAGCAGCACCTGTTCCCGGGACCTGTGGACTCCCTCAGGAATGTGGGTGCTTTAGATGAAAATGTAGAACCACAGGCCGTCCACCCTGTCCACATTCTCAGTCCAGCAGGCAGGACAGGTCCCTGGCTGCTCTTCAGCTCTTCACTATTCATTGTATCGCACTGTTGTCAGTGATTTCTGCCCTTATCAAAATTGTTGAGATTTCCTTCCTCTCCTGATATCTGATCAGTTGCTAAGACTGTTGTATGTGATTGAAAACGTTGTGTATTTTCTATATGTGCTACCAATGCCTATATATATGGCATGGTTTATATATTTTTTCATGTATTTTTAAAGCTGGGGTATAATTCACTCACAGTAAGATGCACTGATTTTAAGGGTACAGTTTGATAGACCTCGACTAATGTATACTCCTCTTTGTGTTAGTGGCATGTGCTCCCTCTTGCTCTCTTCCCCTTCCTGACTTTTTAATACATCAATTCCAATTTTGAGGAATGATATTTTAGGAAAAACGGATCTTTAAAGAAGGAAAAAAACCCTCTGAATTTCTTTACTTATTTTACACACACACACACACACACACACAAATATGGAAGATTTCCATTAGCCTAGAAAATTCCCTCGGGCCCTTTTGCAAGCGATCCCAGCACCACCAGCCTTTGCAGAGGCAACCACTTTTCTGATTTCTATAACGAAGATGAGTTCTGCAGTTCTAGAATTTTGCATAAATGGAATTATCCAGTATGTATTCTTTGAGTCTGGTTTCTCTTATTCAATGTTGCCTGAGAGATTTATCTGTGTTGTCAAGTGTATCAGTAGATAGTCTTTTAAATTTATATATACTAATTTGTCTACTTGCATTCCTGTTTATGAACATCTATGCTGTTTCTGGTTTTTAGTTACTATGAATTATATTATTATAAACATTCGTGTACAAGTTTCTTTCTTTGTCATGTTTTCATTTCTTTTGGGTAGATACCTAAGAGGGAACTTGCTGGGTCATAGGAGGGTGTTGCTTAGCTTTATGAGAAACTGCCAAATAATTCTCCAAAGTGGCTGTACCATATTTATGCACATTGTCTTTTATAGCATTTATGTCTGTAGACATTAATCCTAATAGCTATTATTTAATAGCTTATATCACAAAGCAGAGACTCTTTATGGGCATTAGAGCCTAGAGCTGTCATGTATATATGCCCCTGCTCCTTCTACAGTGCTGTGCTCCACAGAAATGATTTCCTAAGGATTGATGTCCAGAAGAAGTGGTGGTTCCCAAGGACAGACAAAGTGTGCCAGGCCACAACTTGTTCCTCAAGGAGGCCTGCAGAGTCTGTGCCCTCTTGTCTGGCTGCCTCAGCTGAGCATTGGGCCAGGCCTGAGGATACTGCCTGTGTCTTAGGGGGTTATTGGTTAGGTTTGATTCAGGGGCCAAATAGAATATACAGATGCACAAATGCCGAAGCCTGATGGTGCCTTTGCTGGGTCCTGTCCAGCCATATTTGCCTCCTTCCTGTTTTGAAACCCTCCACCTGGTTCTGGCCCAGGGCCTTGGCACCAGCGGTTTCTTCTGCCTAGAGCCCTCTCTTCCCTTATCCACTTGGATCTCAGCTTATTGGAGAGGCCTTCCTTGGCTGCCTACTCTGAAGTGCCAGCCCTGCCACTCTCTAGCAGACAACACTTTGTCTTAAATCCGTGTTTGCTTATTGCCCTCCTCCCCACTCCCATCCCCCACTGGAACTCAAGCCTTGTGAGGATAGCAACCTCATGCATCTGCTACCCCAGTGCCTGGGTCTTAGCTGCACCTAGAAACTGCATGGATACAGGCAATGTCACTCTTGAGTAAAGTATACTGGCTAAAGGCACCAGCTATTAAGTAGGGCAGATCCAGATGCTAACACTGGCTCTGCCACAAGCTGGCTTTGGGAACTGAGGCCATTTGGAGATCCTTTTTGCACTTCAGTTCCCTAATTTATAAAAGTCAGGTGATGACAGCACCTATTTTGCAAGGTTGTTGTAAGATTTACATGAGGTGGTGGATGTTGGGTGCTTAGAAGGGTTTCTGGCACATGATGAGTATAAATTGTAGCCTTGGTCTTCATCATCTCCACCATCACCACTATCACTACCATCACTGCATCACCATGATCACCGTCTTCAGTATCAACGATACCATCACCATCATTACCACCACCACCACCCTCATCATTGCCATCATCCTCACTATCATCACCATTAACACTACCACCAGCATCGTCACCTTCGTCATCACCACCATCACCACCATCACCTCCATCATCACTACTATCGTCACCACCACCATCACCATCATCCTCATCACCATCACTGCACACACCTGCCACAGTGTTCTGCCTGAGCAGCCACAGCCAGAGCTGGATGCTAGGGGGATCCATGGTTGGCTCAGTGGGGCAGATGCTAAGCCTAGGAGAGACAGTAGCAGAGATATCCCTCCCTCGCAACAGCAGCCCCTGGAGGTGAGGAGGATAGTGGAGGCTCTAGTGTTCCTTGGGAGAATGAGCCCCATGCACAGCACTTTTGGCTCTGCAGATGTGATGCTTGTTGCCATGGTGACTGTCCTAACAATAACCTCCCAGAACCGAAATTCCCCACACCCGCCCCAGCTGCCACCTGGGAGGGGGAGCCCTCCTCACTTACGAAAGCGAGCCTGAAAGAACAAGGTGGGAGGCAGAGATGACATGGGGTGGGGGTGGGGGCACGGTGGCGGTAGAAAAGGACCCTTCCTGAAAGTGGGAATTGGGGTGGAGTCTGGGCATCTCTGACTACAGCCAAAGCTAGATCTGAGAGGGCTTTTGGGTTCCCAGGATCTTAGAAGGAGTCATGCCTAAGATGCCTTTCCTCTTGCCAGCTTTTTCGGTCTGCTAGGGAGGACTCTCTGGGGCTAGAAGTGGGGAGTGGGCAGCTTTGTGAGTGGAAGGTGGGGGGGGTGAGGGTTCTCTGGGCAGGCACAGTATGGGACACTTTAGTAGCTAACCTTTCCTCTGTTTCTGGTGCCCCTGATATCCCCCTGACTTTCCCGCCCTCCTCAGAGCAGCTCCATGCCACACCTTAATGTTTAAACGCTTAGGGGCTGCCCTGAGAAGCTCAGATACTAAAAGGAGTGGAATGGGGGTGGTGGTATAAAGTTGCAGGACTCAGGGCCCCTCAAATTGCATCCCTTTTGTAACTCTAACTCCTCGTGTAGCTTCCCCACCTGGGGGAAGGAGACCTCAAAAAAGAAGAGCACCCCATTGCCACTGTGTCCTTGCCTGGGACTGCAGGAAACTCTATGTGTGTGTACATGCATGTGTGGGTGTGAGTGTGTATATGTGCGTGTATATATGCATGTGCATATGTAAATATGCGTGTGGTATTTGTGTGTATGTGTGTATGTGCATGTGTAAATATGTGCGGGAGGGGTGTATGCATGTGTTTGGATGAGTGCGTGCATTAAAATAAAAGGCAAGGGAGGATTTCTGAGGTAGCAGTTAAGGGCACAGTTCCTAAGACCAAATGGCCAAGGTTTGAGTTGTCCTTCCCACTTTTTAGCTGTGTGACCTTGGACGAGTTCCCTCTTCTCTGTCTCTCTGTTTCCCCGATTAGTAAAATAGGGATAATAACAGGATGCATCTCACAGGGTTGTCTGAGAATTAAATGAGATAATGCATGTGAAGTGCATGTCAGCACAATCAACGCTAGCTGTGATTATTTTTAACACCACTTAATATCATCTCATGGACTCTGCTTCAGGAGGCACCGGTGGGAGTGTGGGTGACTTTGGCAGCACAGAGGGTCTTCTAGGTAGCCTGGAGAGAGCCTGATTCACCGAGGGATGCAATTTTGTTCTGTTTGTTTTTGCTAATTGTGTTCAGTTGTGTGGCACTGCCTCCTTCTCCTTCCGGAGCCCAGAAATGGAGCCACGCAGATGCTCCCAGCATGTGCTGGAGTGGCTCCTGTTGGGTTCAACAACCCAAGAACAAACTTCAGCTTGGTCTATGAGGGTCCTGGGCCTTCTTTCTGGCCCACCTCAGGAGAGGTTGGTGACAGCCCTGATGGCCTTATCCAGGATTTCTGTGTCCAAGCTCCAGTCTCATGGATTGCAGTGGGTTCCCTCTGTATTCTAATGGTCTTCGGTCAAGGTCAGACCCACCCTACTCTGCTTTTCTCAGCCCAGGGATTTTTCTGCATAGAAAGTCCAGCCCAGGCCTCGATGCTGCCCTATTCATTCTCTCTCTCTGCTTCCTAGGTGTAAATCTGGTCTGGAAAGCCAGCCAGGGCTGGGACTTGTTGCCATGTGGTCTTCATGCCACCAAAGTGCCCAGAAAGGGCTCTGCTCATCTGCCCTAAGGCCTTTGACTAAATGCATCCTGGAGGTGGAAGGGCCCTAGGCTACCCCAATCCCCAGAATTTCTTCATTTCTTCTTTGTTCAAGGAACATAGATTGTGGTTTCAGGGGCCAGGCTGTAGGCTGGGGCAGCCCAGTGAGAGAGATGAGCAAGAGAGACTCAGACCTTGTCCTTGGGGAGCCCCCCCTCTCCACAAGCAGTGTGTGTGTGTGTGTGGGTGTGTGT
>PVIY010022909.1:0-40042 GCA_004026745.1 Myrmecophaga tridactyla | reverse complement strand
ATCAGTGGCCCAGAAGGAGAAGAGAGGAGTAAAGGGCTAGGAAGATTAGTTGAGGACATAATGGGAGAAAATTTCCCAAGCCTTATAAAAGACAAATACGCAAATCAAAGATACTCAACAAACCCCAAATAGAATGAATTCAAACAGACCTACTCCAAGACACATACTAATCAGTCTGCCAAATGCTGAAGAGAAGCAGAAATTCCTGAAAGCAGCAAGAGAAAAATAATCTATCACATACAAGGAAAACCACATAAGAATGAGTTCAGACTACTCAACAGGCACCATGCATGCAAGAAGGCAGTGGTATGATATATTTAAGATCCTGAAAGAGAAAGACTTCCAGCCAAGAATGCTGTACCCAGACAAATTGTCCTTCAAAAGCAAGGGAGGGAAATGCACAGCTATATGAAGACAAAAATCATTGAAAAAATTTTTTAAAAATTTTAAAAGTAAAGTAGGGTGGGTGCATGAGTGGTTCAGTGAAAGAATGCTCACTTTCCATGTGCGAGACATGGGTTCAATTCCCAGACCATGTACCAAAAAAAAGTAAGGCAGAGATTAAATTTTTCACAAACAAATGCGGAGAGAATATGTCAACAGGAGACTGGCCCTACAAGAAATATTAAAGGGATTTCTGTCAGTTGAAAAGAAAAGAGAGGAGAGGGAGGTCTGGAGGAGGGCACAAACTGAAGAGCATCAGTAAGGGGAACTTCAACCATAAAAAGAGAAAGAAGGAAAAGAACACATAGCTCTGACAAATAAAATCCAAAGGATAAGACAGTAGATTCAAGAAATGCCTTCACAGTAATAACTGTGAATGTTAATGGACTAAATTTACCAATTATACAAATAGGCAGAATGGATTAAGAAATCTGATCCAGCTATATGCTGCTTACAAGAGACTCATTTTAGACTCAAGGATACAAAATAGATTGAAAGTGAAAGGAGGGATAAAGATGTTCCACGCAAGCTGTAACCAAAAGAAAGCAGGAGTAGCTATACTAATATCAGACAAAATAGACTTTAAATGTAAAGACATCAAAAGAGACAAGGAAGGACAGTGCATATTAATAAAAGGGACAATTCACCAATAGGAAATAATAATCAGAAACGTGTACACTCCCAGTCAAGGAGCTCCAAAGTATATAAGGAAAACAATAGCAAAACTGAAGAGAGCAACAGACATTTCAACAACAACAGTGGGAGACTTCAACACATCACTCTATAGATAGAACAATCAGATGATCATCAAGGAAATAGAGAACTTAAACAATTTGATAAATGAATTAGACCTAACAGATATTGTTATATAGATTGTTACATCCCAAAACACCAGGATATGCATTCTTCTCTAGTGCGCATGGAATGTTCTTCAGGAGAGATCATACGTTGGGGCACAAAACAGGTCTTTGTAAATTTGAAAAGATGGAAATCATTCAAAGCATTTTCTCTGATCACAATGGAATGAAACTGGAAATCAGTAACCCCTAAAGAACTAGAACTTTCACAAATACATGGAGATTAAATAATGTACTCTTAAACAAAATCCATGGGTCAAAGAAGAAATTGCTAGAGAAACTGGTAACTATCTGGAGACAATGAAAATGAGAATACAACATATCAGAACTTATTTTCTTGTGTTGAACCACCCTTGCATTCCTGGTATAAACCTCATATGGTCATGATGTATAATTCTTTAAATGTGTCATTGGATTCGATTTGCTAGTATTTTGTTGAGAATTTTTGCATCAGTTTCATTAGGGAGATTGGTTTTCCTTTTTTATAGTGTCTTTACTCTGTTTTTTTTAAAAATACTTTTATTGACAAATCTTCACGCGTGCGCGCACACACACACACAGTCCATATATGGTGTACATTCAGTGGCTCACAATATCATCGATAGTTGTATTTTCATCACCGTCATCATTTTTAGAACATTTGCACCATTCCAGAAAGAGAAATAAAAAGAAAAAAGAAAAAAAAAACATACGTCCCATATCCCTTACTCTGCCCTCACTGACCATTAGTATTTCAACCTACCCAATTTATTTTACACCTTATCCCCCCTTTATTTATTTATTTATTATCCATATTTTTTACTCATCTGTCCATACCCTGGATAAAAGGAGCATCAGATGCAAGGTTTTCACAATCGCAGTCACACTGTATGAGCTGTATTGTTATACAGTTGTCTCCAAGAATCAACGGTACTGGAACATAGCTCAACAGCTTCAGTTTACCCAGTTTTGATATTGAAGTGATGTTTAGCTTTATAAAATGAGTTAGGTAGAGTTCCTTTTTCCTCAGTGTTTTGAGGAAACAACTGAAAAGGAAAACCAATCTCCCTAATGAATCTGATGCAAAAATTCTCAACAAAATACTAGCAAATCAAATCCAATGACACATTTAAAGAATTATACATCATGACCATGTGAGGTTTATATCAGGAATGCAAGGGTGGTTCAACACAAGAAAATCAATCAATCTAATAAAGCACATTAACAAATAGAAAGGGAAAAATCACATGATCATCTCAATTGATGCTGAAAAAACATCTGACAAAACTCAACATCCTTTTTTGATAAAAACACTTCAAAAGGTAGGAATCAAAGGAAACTTCCTCAGTATAACAAAGGGCATATATTAAAAGCCCATGGCCAGCATCATACTCAATGGTGAGAAACAGGAAACTTTCCCCCTAAGATCAGGAGTGAGACAAGGATGCCCTCTGTCACCACTATTATTCAACATTGTACTAGAAGTTCTAGCCAGAGCAATTAGGCAGGAAAAAAGAAATAAAGGCATCCAAATAGTCTCTATTTGCAGATGACATGATATTATACTTGGAAAATCCTAAGAAATCTATGACAAAGCTGCTTGAACTAATAAAAAAAATTTAGTAAAGTGGCAGGCTATAAGAACAATGTGCAAAAATCAGTAATGTTTCTATACACAAGTGTTCTAGTTTGCTAGCTGCTGGAATGCGATATACCAGAAATAGCATGACTTTTAAAGGGGGAATTTATTAAGTTGCAAGTTTATAGTTCTGAGGCCATGAAAACATCCAGTATTAAAACAAGACTATAGAAATGTCCAATCTAAGGCACCCAGGAAAGATACCTTGGTTTAAGAAGGTCAATGATGTTCAAGGTTTCTCTCTCAATTGGAAAAGCACGTGGCAAACATGGTGACATGTGCTAGCTTTCTCTCCAGGCTTCTTGTTTCATGAAGCTCCCCCAGGGGCGTTTTCCTTCTTCATCTCCAAAGATGAAGTTGGAGTGGCTGTGTAGGCTCTCATGGATCTGTGGCTGTCTCCTGGCTCTCTCATGACTCAATCATCATTTTGAAGCTTTCTCCAAAATGCTTCCTCTTTTAAAGGATTCCAGAAAAGTAATCAAGACCCACCTAGAATGAGTGTAGTCACATCTCCCTCTAATCAAACGTTAATACCCACAACTGGGTGAGTCACACACAACCCTGTGGAGATAATCTAATCAAGTTTCCAAATACAGTACTGAATAGTATTTAAAAGAAACGGCTGCCTCAAGAAGATGGATCAAGATTAAAACATGGTCTTTCTAGGGTACATAATCTTTTCAGACTGGCATAATAAGCAATGATCTAACTAAGAAGTCGATTAAGGAAAATATTCCGTTCAAAACAGCAATAAAAGAATCAAACGTCTAGGAATAAACTGAACTAGGGATGTAAAGGACCTGTACCCAGGAAACTATGTAACACTGGTAAAAGAAATCAAAGAAGATCTAAATAGGTGAAAAGTCATTTGCTGGTCATGGATAGGAAGGTTAAATGTAGTTAAGATGTCAATTCTACTCAAATTCATCTCCAGAGTCAATGTAGTACCAATTAAAGTTTCAACGACTTACCTGCTTGGAAAAGCTGGTTATCAAATTCATTTGGAAGGGAAAGAGACCTCGAATAGCTAAAAATATCCCAAAAAGAAGAATGAAATGGAGGATTAACAACACTTCCTGATTTTAAAACTTACTGTAGAACCACAGTGGTGAAAAGAGCGCGGAATTGGCTCAGAGATAGAAGTACTGACCAATGGAATCGAATCAAGAGCGTGGAAATAGACCACCAAATCTAAGGTCAACTGAAATCCACTGAACTAGGACAGAATAGTCTTTTCAATAAATGGGCATGGGGGAGCTGGATATCAATAGCCAAAAGAATGAAAGAGAACCCTTACCACACACCCTATACAAAAATGAACTCAGAGTGGATTGAAGGCCTAAATATAAGAACTAGTACCATAAAGCTGTAGGGAAACATCTTTAAGACCTGGGAATAGGAGGTAGCTTCCTAAACTTTAAACCCAAACCACAAGCAATGAAAGAAAAAAATAGATCAAGGGGAACTCCTCAAAATCAAATGCTTTTGTACCTTAAAAGACCTTGGTACAAAAAGGTAAAGGGGAAGACAACGAAATGGGAGAAAATATTTGGAAATTATATATCAGATCAAGGTTTCAAAAGGTGGAGCCTAATTCACTCCCCCTGGCTGAGGAAAAGGGCAATAAAAAGATCAGGAAGCAGTATGAGGGTCTCAAATACATTTTAATAAAAGAGTAAAGAGGATAACTTAAATATTACTTGAATTTACATTTAAATTAAATATAATACAATTTAAATTACATAAAAACTTAAATATTTATACAAAGAGAAAAACTTGATCACAGTATCAATATACCTTTAAGGATTTAAAAAAAAAACACCACGATATAATATAATAGAAGCATATACTGTCTCAAATAAACATAACAAAAACAGCACAACTGCAGGTCAAACTAGCATTTTCTCTATGAAAATCCACAAGCCTACATGTTCAGGACAATGAAGAACACATGCAAAAACCTAAAAGGACAGAAATGGGGGGTGGAACAATAGAGGTTTCAAGCTATTCTACCTGCTGCCTGGACAGAGCCAAAAGTAGGCAAGATAAAGGCAGCTATAGGGGACTTTTCTTGCCCATCTGAAATATCTAAGTAAAAGCATTTGACAAATTCTTTACCTGTGTGAAATTCATATCGTAGGAAGTAGAGAAAAGGCTTGGTGCTCTGAAGTTCTTCTCATCAACAAAGAAAATGAGCCAGAGGATGGCTTTGGGAAAGCAAGGGTTTGACATCTCAGAACAATATACAGGAGATGAATGTCAGGTGAAATGAGAAATGTGTCATAGATTACAGGAAAGCAGATTTCCCTTTAAGTATAGCACCAAAGAATCTAAAAAGCCCTTAGGAAGGGAAAAATGTAGCATTAATAGATGTTAGAGAGAAAACAGAACCACAAATTCCTATCTTGTTTCCATCTATACGAAGAATGACAGACAGTCAAACCAGAAAGGGCAAAACATATGTAGTTAAGAAACGGGAGCCAAAAATCTTGCAGAGCTTAGCTCTAATACCCAAACTTACCACTGAAAACTGAGAGGAAATGTAATAACCCAAGTTTCAAATGTGAAAGCAAAACATGTATTAACCTAACCCATCAATCTACTAGGAAAAAACAAAACCATAAGATTGTCATTCATTGTGGCAAATTTCCTTCCTAGTTGAGAATCTTCCACACTAGAAATAAAATAATTTACAATGAACACTGGATACAAAAATGTAACGATATCTGAGGTATGGGTGATTCATGAACTCAGATGAGCTTTTCATTTATTGCAGCCACTCTTTTTTTTTCTACGATTAAGGTTGCTTTGGAACCAGAAACAAAACCCAGACGTCTGAACTTTATTTTTAACACATTAAGATAGCCGCCGACTAAAATTGGTCCTGTTTAACTTTATCAGATGTAAAAAATGGGTCATACATTCCTAATCTCTCCTTTTAGTACAACTTCCTTGCCTATCAGTTCTAATGCCAGCTAGGCCCATCCGTGCAGACTCTGCTGCCAACTGCCTTCCCCAGGAGGGGTCCTATCTCATACAATTCAACATTTACTGAGCTACTAATACGTACGAGACACTGAAGCTGTGTTAAGACAAAGATGCACTGATCCTCTGGGAGCTTAAGGGCTAGTAAAACTGAGGACATAGCCAGTCTAAGGACAGAGTTGTGCGATGTAAGACGGTGAGTGCGCCTAGAGAACAAAAAGCAAAACAGTATTTGCGTTCAGGGGAGGAAAGCCTGCTTCGTGGAGCCGCTTTCATGAAAGCATGACAGACTGTTTGCACGGAGGCAACTGACTTAAGCCCTCAAAGCCTGGGGGAGCCTGAACAGTTGGGAGAAAACATCCACTTCCAGTTATGGCAAACTAGGTAACTCAAAGGAAGCCTCCTGCCGAAAAGAACTAGAAAAACTGCATCCCAACGCGCAGAGAGGGAACAAGAGCTACCAGGCCCGGAATCCCAGAGAGGAGTCACCTGTCCCCTCAGGTGTGGCCAATTCCTGAAGCAGCCAGAGGGTGAACAGCCCTTCTGACAACTTCAGGGCTCTGGAGGGACAAAAGAGCCCAGGGCCACCCGTGGGGAGGAAAGAGGCCTTTTTAAACCACCATCTAGGGTGGGATGCCAAGGGGCCCCCCAGGAATATGCACCACTCTGCACAGGGCGCTCAGGGGGCTGCAGGCAGCTTCTGTCTTCTCGGCCCTGACCGGGAGCTAAGGGCGCAGCTGCTCTCCAGTAGAAGAGGATTTCCATCCGCCGAGCTCCAGGGTTCCTTCCAGCAGATTCCCAAATACATCAAATGTATCTGGAACATGTTTTAAAAATAACCAGGTACGCGAGTGAAAACGAACCCACAGGAACGGTAAATAATCCTAACGGACCCAGAGGGCCGCTTTTATGGGCGTTACCAGTCACCTGCGTGGGCGGAACTCTGCTTTTTATATTGAAGGGGATAAAGGACCAAATTAAGTATTTTGACAGAGGATAAAAGCTACAAAAAATTTAATTGCTGAACTGTAAAAGAACCAAGTAAGAACTATAAACCTCAAATAAACATGTGGGTAAATCTAAACCAATGCTCTATGCATGGGTCTATAAAACCCAAGGACTGCAGCACCAGTACCGGGGAGCGGGCAGGGCGCACCCGGCCTCCGGGGCGGCTCGGCTTCCCCCGCTCCAAGTTCTCCCTCCACCTGCGCACCCGCGCCGCACACACCACGTTACTTCGTGATTGGCCGCTGCGGCGTCCGGCCGGCCCTGGCCTGAGCGCGGCTCCCGGCGGGCCGAGGCTCCCCGAAGCTGCCGGAACCCGGCGCCCAGCACGCTGCCTTCCAGCACGCCGAGGACGCGGGTGGACAGAGGGACGCACGCTGGCCCCCGCGCCGCCCGCACACCTGCCCCGCCACAGCCAGCCCCGCCTCCGCAGCCCCCCCCACGCGCAGGAGGAATGAAACGCCTCCAGGTGCAGGGGGGACTCCGGGCTGCTCCCTCCAGGGCCGGGCCAGCGGGACACGCCCTGATTCCCGAGCCCCCCGACCCCTCCCCACAGCACCCGCACCCCGGCGTCTGCAGCCGGGAGCTGCCGAGGGCGCGGCGGGCTCACCGGCAGGCGGAACTCCAGGTGCTCCTGCGCCATGAGCAGCAGATACCTGCCGACGGGGCACACCGGCGCCATGGCAGCCCCCGCGCTGCGCCTGCGCGGCCCGCGCCCCGCCCACCAGTCCCGGGCCGGGTTCGCGGAGGCGGAGCCTGACGCGCCGCGGGCGGAAGCGGACTCGCAGCCCGGCCCCACGCCACGCCACGCCCCACGCGCCGCGCCCGGCCCCACGCCGCGCCCCTGTCCCACGCACCGCCCAGGCGCCACGCGCCCGGCCCCACGCCGCGCCCCTGTCCCACGCACCGCCCAGGCGCCACGCCCAGGCCCCACGCCGCGCCCAGGCCCCACGCGCCGCGCCCTGGCCCGTCCTTCAGGGCTGCGGGCCGCGAGGTGCTCCGGGCAGCGCTGCCTAGGACCCGGTACTGTCCCGCGGTCCTCCCGCCTACAGCAGTGGTCAGTGTATTTCCGGCTCCCTCGCCCCCTTTTCAATCCTGTTTCTTCAAAGCTGGACTACCTTTTCCTTGTGGACTCCTGTAACCATCCACCCAGGCTTCAGACTTACTTGCCTGGATCTCTCAATTTACATTTAATTTACTTTTTGTATTTTTGTTTGTTCATTTATTTGAGAGGTTCTAGGTTTACAGAAAAGTAATGCATTAAATGCAAGGTTTCCATATACCACCCTGTTATTTTTGCAACAGCTTTTCAAGGACACACTGCCTTATAAGCCAATTAGAATAAGCTGTGAGGACCAAGATCATCAAGTTCTCAATAAATAATATTAGATTATTTAGTCTAGTCACACGAGCAGTCTACGGTCAATTGAAAATTTAAAACATTAATGAAGTTTGCTTTAACTCTTCACAACTGGTATAGGTTTCACTATAGAAGCTAGCTTATAAAATATATTTTCATAATCTTTATAGTCCATGTATATGTGTTTTTGCTTTTGAAAGTGCTGAGTTCTTGCCCAAGCAAATGGATATTAACCATTTTGTTGGATCCTTCAGCTCAATTCTTAAGAGATGTTCTCTCATTCAGTGAGGACAGACAAATGAGGACTTGTATGCAACTTTGCAGTTTAGGCAGGTTTAATGTCTTTGAATAGGACCCCATTTATTACTGTCCTTGGGCAGAAATTGTGAGCCAGGGGTAATATCACAGCACATTTGCCTCATTTAAGCCACTCTCTCCACCCCCCCCCCCCCACTTTTTTTTTTAAATAACAAAAATATAAGAGGCAAGCATGATTTCTAAAGAAGGCCTTTTGGAAAGGAGTTTGCAAACCCTATATCCTCACTAGTAGGTAGATATACAGCATACCTTCTAGAAAAATACACAGATTCTTGTTTAAGAATAATACATGGTATAATCACTATCTCTTGATCCTATTTGCTTTCCATGAGTAGGAAAATTATTATATATAGTTTAGCTGATCTCAGTTCCCATAAAAGGGATTTTCCTGACAGGGCCCAAAGAGGATTAATTAATCCTTCAGGGCACAGATTCTCAAATTTGACAGCATATTGGAATTACCTGAGGAGTTTTTTGAAATTACTGAGGCCTTGACTCTATCCCCAGCGATTCAAATTTAATTTGTCTAGGGCATAGCTTGAACACAGAGAATTTTTTTAAATTCCACCAGGAGATGATTCTAATGTGTAGCCAAGTTTCAGAACTATTTATGGCAGTGGTTCTTGAATATGGTCCCAAGACCAGCAGCATCAGCATGACCTGGGAACCATTTAGAAATACAAACTCTTGTCCCACCCTCAAATCTGCTGAATCAGAAACTGAGGGTGGGGCCCAGCGGTCTGTTTTAAACAAGCCCATCAGGTGAAGTTTGAGAACAGTGCTTGGATACTGCCAAGAAAGAAAGAAGGCCAAGTTTTACTCTTTGACTTTTGGATTGAAAACTGGCTGAAGTTAGTGTCTCTGTGGTGTTCGGTCAGATCTTGGTCTGTTGTGATAACATTTTAAAGCACTTAGATTAAAATACAATGTTTACTGACCAGTAATAATCAGTCCCTGGGCTAAGGCAATAGCGATACAAAGATGAATTTTAAAATGAATTCCCCAGCTCTAAAAGAGGTCAAAATCTAGTAGCAAGATAACCCATCATATCTTGGCTAGATTGTATAAGGTCCATGTTAAAAAATAAACATATTATCATGGACCAGAATATTGCTGTGTTTGGAATAGGAGGTTTCAGGGAAGACTTCACAAAGAAGGTAGCTTTCGAACCTGGACTTTACGGATGATCAGAACTTCAAAGATGTGCTAAGTTTAATGGGTGTAGTAAGAATGGCAAATCGGGAACAAGTGCAAAAGATAAAACTGAAAAGCCTGATGAGTAGTCTTGTGGGCAAAAGGTAGAGTTTTCATAAGCAAGAAAATTGCAAATCCGTGTGAGTGATTTAGAAAGAACTCTGATGGAGTGGCCTTAAACACCAGGAGACACAGAGGCCGGTCAAAAGATTCTAGCAATATTCCAGGCAAGAGAAATAGGTATTGGAAAAAGCAAATAGTGGGCACTGAAAAGAATGAAATGATTTTTGTTTCAGGTCCCTTAAAAGTGGCACTCTGGTACCAAAACTTTTTGTGTCTATCTGAGGGCAACGTGTTTTGGAACAGTGGTCCTGATAGGATGCTCAAGGCATACATGTTCTGTTTATTGAATACATTAAGTGGGGATGTCACATCAAGAAACACTAGGTCATTTCATGAATAGAAAAATCTCCTGCATACCATCAACTTGCCTGGAACCACCCTGTGACACTTTTTAAATGATACCACTACCATTTTTTTTTTCAATTTTTTAGTTTTTTTCATTATAAAAATAATGTATGTTACTAAAAGAAAGTGTGGGAAATTTTTTAATCAGAGGAAAAAAGATCACACTAAAATTATTTACAAAGCAACCATTTGTTAATATCTGACATGTTTCTTTCAAGTCTTTCTGATAGACCGAAGTTTCCCACCCCACATTTTATTATGAAAATCTTCAAACATACAGAAGCATTCAAAGATTCTTACAGTAAACATTTGTAAACCCACCATTAACCTTATTATTATACTTCTTTATCACATTGCAGATACCAGTATATTTGTCCTTAAATACTCCAGCATGCACAGCATTAACTAGCTTTCAATATTTGTTAATAGTGTTAATTTCTTTTAAAATAGGTAGAATGTACATGCATGAAAAGCATGTGTTATGGTTTGGAGGCTTTATGGACCCCCAGAAAAGTGTGTTCTTAAGTTTATCCATTCCTGTGGGTGTGGACCCGCTGGAAGGAGGATCTTTCGGTGAGTAGATTGTAACATAAGATGTCACCCCCTTCATTCAGGGTGCACCTTAATCCTCTTATAATGGAGTCCTTTATAAAAGGATGAAATTCAGAGAAAAGCCACAGAAGCTCAGTGAAAAAGCCACAGAAGCTGAGAGAGAAAGCCCCGGAAGCCAGAAGCTTAAAGCAACAAAGCCCAGAAGAGAAAGGAAAGAGAGAGAGACCAGCAGATGCTGCCATGGTCCTTGCCATCTGACAGAAGAGCCCCGGATCGCCAGCAGCTTGTCTTCAGGAAGAAGGTATCATCTTGTTGGTGCCTTGATTTGGACATTTTCACAGCCTTAGATCATTAAGCTTGTAAACAAATAGATTCCGATTATTAAAAGCCAGCCCATTTCTGGAATACTGCATTTCAGCAGCCTAGCAGACTAGAACAGCATGTATCGTAAGTGTTTATTTGCTTTTTTTTTTTTTGCATAGGCAGGCACCAGAAATCGAACCCAGGTCTCCAGCATGGCAGGCGAGAACTCTGCCTGCTGAGCCACCGTGGCCCGCCCTATTTGGTTTTGACAAAGACATACACTTGCGTAACCCCATTCCTACCAAGACATAGAGCATTACCATTATCCCAGAGTTCCTCATGCCCTTTTCAAAGCAATCCGAGATGAGTAAAAAATATGGATAAAAAAATAACCAAACAATAGGGGCAGCAAAGGTTAAAATAAATTGAGTAAATCGAAATACTAGAGGTCAATGAGAGGTGTGGGTAAGGGGTATGGTATGCATACCAGTTTGAAAGGATGTATGTACCCTAGAAAAGTCATGCCTTAATCCTAATCCAGTTTGTGGAAGCAACCATTTCTCTTAAACCCTATTTAGCACTTTATGTTGGAAGTTTGATTAGATTATCTCCTTGGAAGTGTGGCTCACTTAAGAGTGGGTGTTAAACCGGATTAAGTGGAGTCATGTCCCCACCTATCCCAGGTGGGTCTAGATTATTTTACTGGAATCCTATAAAAGAGGAAACATTTCAGAGAAAGCTGGAGATTCAGAGAAAGCAGAGAAGAACGGCTTAGCCACAAGAAGCAAAGAGTCCACCAGCCAGTGACCTTTGGAGATGAAGAAGGAAAACGCCTCCTGGGAAGCGTCAAGAATCAGGAAGCCAGGAGAGAAGGGCAGCAGATGACAACGTGTTCACTATGTACCTTTCCAGATGAGAGAGAAACCCTGTGTTCACCATGTGCCTTTTCTCTTGAGAGAGAAACACTGAATGTCATCAGCCTTCTTGAACCAAGGTTATCTTTCCCTGGATGCCTAAAATTGGACATTTTATGGACTTTTTTAATTGGGACATTTTCTCAGCCTTAGAACCATAAACTAGCAACTTATTAAATTCCCCTTTTTTAAAGCCATTCCATTTCTGGTATATTGCACTCTGGCAGCTAACAAACTAGAACAGTATGTATGAACTTTTTATTTTTTATTTCTTTTGCTGGAGAGATGCAAGTGTTCAAAAAACTGATCATGGTGATGAGTACATAACAACTGTGAGCCATTGATTGTGCACCATGTGTAGAATGTTTGTATGTCAAGAATGTATGTTTGTTAAGGTTCATAATAAAAATATTAATATATATATATATTTTTTAAAAAATAGAGTCCAGAGAGGCAAAGTTTGATGCAGTATTTTCTCATTTTTATTTGGCTTTTTTCTGGCTAAATAATTAAAGTTTGAAATAGTTCACTGTTAATAATTCTATAGTCTACAGTTACAAACAAATAACATCACAACATGTGTAAATAAATGGCTGTAAGGAATATAAGGCTGGATCAGGCTGAATTTATTGATATGGGCCCACTAAGCAGAGATTCTGCATTCAATGTTATGAATTGAATTTCTAACTCGTGGGGTTAGAAAAGGTATTAACAGTTTGTTTGGATGGTTGGTTGAAACATGGATCAAAAGGTGGCTGACATTACCTGAGGTTGAAATGCCAGAACTGCCCTGGTATAATGTAGATGAGGGGATCCAGAGGCTTAGAGATTGGAATGTTAGAGTGGATTTATCATGCAAAGCCTGCTCTTACACCCCAAGAATGTCTGGAGGATGCACCTTTTACCAGAACAGTGAGAAATAAATTTGTGAGACTAGCACCATCATCCCTAAAGAGCTCTGTAGTTGCACTTCTCTGTAGATCAGATATTACTATGGGAACTGCTGTCACTGGGCTGGAATCCTTAAACACAATGGGGATGACCAGATCCCGAGATGGGAGAAGCCAGGTGGCAGCACTTAATTGCCAAAGACAGGGTAGATGTAGCTATTATAATAATAATATAATATAATATAATAGCAAAATCAAAGCAGGTGTCAAAGTTATATGACTTGCAGAGATTTGTGGCATTGGCTAGTAAATTATGGGGTACCTAGAAATACAATAGAAGGGCAGTCTACTAAATTCTTGTTGAAGCTGTATAAACAAAAGAGTTCTAGGTCAAGTGAACAGAAGTCTAACCTGAATTACAAAAGCACAGAGTCACAGCCCCTTAATCAATCTCCAGAATTGAGACAGTTTACAGACCCAGAGCCCCTTGAATGAAGGGGAGGCCAGGTCCCTTTGGGGGAGAACCCTGTTACACTGCCACAAATTTGTACTGTTAATCTTCCTCCAAGCCTTCCCCAAGGAGACCGATGGCCTTTTACCAGGGTAACTGTGCATTGGGGAAAAGAAAATGATCAGATATTTCAGGGATTATTAGACACTGGTTCAGAAGTGACATTAATTCTAGGGGACCCAAAACGTCACTCAGGTCCACCAGTCAGAGAGGGGGCTTGTGGAGGCCAGGTGATCAATGGAGTTTTAGCTCAGGTCTGTCATCACAGTGGGTCCAGTGGGCCCCCAGATCTATTCTGTAGTTATTTCCCCAGTTCCAGAATGTATAATTGGTATAGACATACTGAGCAACTGGCAGAATCCCCACATTGGCTCTCTAACTTGTGCAGTGAGGGCTATTATGGTGGGAAAGGCCAAGTGGAAGCCACTAGAACTGCCCCTACCTAGCAAAATAGTAAATCAGAAGCAATACCGGATTCCTAGAGGGATTGCAGAGATTACTGCCACTCTTAAGGACTTGAAGCATGCAGGGGTGGTGATTCCCACCACATCCCTGTTCAACTCTCTTATTTGGCCTGTGCAGAAAACAAATGGGTCTTGAGGATGACAGTGGATTATCGTAAGCTCAACCAGGTGGTGACTCCAATTGCAGCTGCTGTTCCAGATGTGGCATCATTGCTTGAGCAAATCAATACATCCCTTGGTACCCGGTATGCAGCTATTGATTTGGCAAATGCTTTTTTCTCAATAGCTATTAGTAAGGACCACCAGAAACAGTTTGCTTTCGGCTGGCAAGGACAGCAATATACTTTCACTGTCCTATCTCAGAGGTATATCAACTCTCCAGCCCTACGTCTGCTGGGACCTTGATCGTTTCTCCCTCCCACAAGACATCACACAGGTGCCTTATATTGATGATATCATGTTGATTGGACCTAGTGAGCAAGAAGTAGCAACTACTCTAGACTTAGTAGTAAGGCATTTGCGTGTTAGAGGATGGGAGATAAATCCAACAAAAATACCAGATCCTTCCACCTCAGTGAAATTTCCAGGTGTCCAGTGGTGTGGGGCATGTTGAGATATCCCTTCTAAGGTGAAGGATAAGTTCTGCATCTAGCCCCTCTTATGACCAAAAAACAGGCACAACGCCTAGTTGGTCTCTTTGGATTTGGGCGACAACATATTCCTCATTTGGATGTGCTACTCCAGCCCATTTATTGAGTGACCAGAAAAGCTGCTAATTTTGAGTGGGGACCTGAACAAGAGGAGGCTCTGTGACAGGTCCAGGCTGCTGTACAAACTGCTCTGCCACTTGGGCCATATGATCCAGTAGATCCAATGGTGCTGGAAGTGTCACTGGCAAATAGAGATGCTGTCCAGAGCCTTTGGCAGGCCCCTTTAGGAAAATCACAACACAGACCCTTAGGATTGTGGAACAAAGCCTTACCATCTACAGATAACTACTCTGCTTTTGAGAAACAGCTTTTGGCCTGTTACTGGGCCTTAGTAGAGACTGAACGCTTAGCCATGGGCCACCAAGTCACCATGAGACCTGAGTTGCCTATCATGAGCTGGGGTGTGCACATAAAGTTGGGGGTGCACAGCAGCACTCTATTGTAAAATGGAAATGGTATATACAAGATAGGGCAAGAGCAGGTCCTGAAGGCACAAGTAAGTTACATGAAGAAGTGGCCGAAATGCCCATGGTCTCTACTCCTGCCACATTATCTTCTCTTTCCCAGACCAGAGTTATGGCCTCTTGGGGAGTTCCTTACAAGTGAATTGACTGAGGAAGAGAAAACTCAGGCCTGGTTTACAGATGTTTCAGCACGATATGCAGGTACCACCCGAAAGTTGACACCCCTTTCTGGGGTGTCCTTGAAGGACAGTGGTGAGGGGAAATCCTCCCAGTGGGCAGAACTTCGAGCGTGCACCTGATTGTTCATTTTGTTCAGAAGGAAAATTGGCCAGAGGTGTATTTGTAAACTGACTCATGGGCTGTTGCTAATGTTTTGGCTGGATGGTCAGGGACTTGGAAAGACCATAATTGGAAATAGATGACAAAGAGGTCTGAGGAAGAAGTATGTGGATAGATCTGAGTGGGCTAAAAACATGAACATACCTGTGTCCCATGTGAATGTGCACCAGCGGGTGACTTCAGCAGAGGAAGGTTTTAATAATCAAGTGGATAAGATGACCCGTTCTGTGGCTACCAGTTAGCCTCTTTCCCCAGCAACTCCTGTCATTGCCCAATGGGCTCAAGAACAAAAATGGTCATGGTGGTAGGGATGGAGGTTATGCATGGGCTCAGCAACATGGACTTCCACTTACCAAGGCTGACTTGGCTACAGCCACTGCTGAGTGACCAATCTGCCAGCAGCAGAGACCTACACTCAACCCCCAATATGGCACCATTCCCCGAAGTGACCAGCCAGCTACATGGTGGCAGGCTGATTACATTGGACCACTCCCTTCATGGAAGGGGCAGCAATTTATTCTAACTGGAATAGACACATACTCTGGATATGGGTTTGCTTTCCCTGCTTGCAATGCTTCTGCCAAACTACCATCAGTGGGCTTACAGAATGCCTTGTCCATCGTCATGGTATTCCAAATAGCATTGCTTCTGATCAAGGAACACACTTCACAGCAAATGAAGTGTGGGAATGGGCACATGCTCATGGAATTCTCTGGTCACACCATGTTCCCCATCATCCAAAAGCAGCTGGATTGACAGAACAGTGGAATGGCCTTTTGAAAACTCAATTACAGCACCAATTAGGTGGCAATACCTTGAAAGGCTGGGGCAATGTTCTCCAGGAAGCTGTATAGGCTCTGAATCTGCGTCCACTGTATGGTGCTGTTTCTCCCATAGCCAGGATCCATGGGTCCAGGAACCAAGGGGTGGAAATGGGAGTGGCACCACTCACTATTACACCTAGTGATCCACTAGGAAAATTTTTGCTTCCTGCCCCTGCAACCCTGAGCTCTGCTGGTCTACAGGTTTTAGTTCCAAAAGGGGGAGTGCTTCCACCAGGAAAAACAACAATGATTCCACTGAACTGAAATCTAAGACTACCATCTGGTCAGTTTGGGCTACTCATGCCACTAGATCAACAAGCCAAGAAGGGACTGCATTATTGTCTGGGGTGATTGAATCTGACTATCAGGGGGAAATAGGACTGCAACTATACAATGTAGGTAAAGAAGAGTTTTCTTGGAATATAGGAGATCCCCTAGGGCGTCTTTTAGTACTACCATGCCCTGTGATTAAAATCAATGGAAAACTGCAACAACCCAATCCAGGCAGGACTACCAATGGGTCTGAAACTTCAGGAATGAAGGGCTGGGTCACGCCACCAGGCAAAGAACCACAGGCAGCTGAAGTGCTTGCTGAGGGTAAAGGGAACATGGAATGGGTAGTGGAAGAAGGTAGTGATAAATATGAACTACAACCATGTGATCAGTTACAGAAACAAGGACTATGATGCTGTTTTGTTCCTGTTATACTATCAAGTTTAAGAATGAATATTACCCAAGGACTTGCACCCTATTCTGGAGAGAGTTACTGTGTTTCCAGTTACATGCAGGACAGTTGAGTATTGTTAGGTGAAGGAAAAAAATGTGTATTTTAATGTTTTTTATTTAGAAATTAGGTATGGTTTAAGGTGATGAGTATAGCTGCCAAGTTGACAAGAGGTGGACTGTCACGGTCAGGTTCATGTGTCAACTTGGCCAAGTGGTGGTACCTGTTTGGTTGGGCAAGTGCTGGCCTGTCTGTTGCAATGAGGACATTTCATAGAATTAGATCATGATCACGTCAGCTGCATTCACAGCTGATTCCATCAGCCAAGGAGAGTATGTTCTGCAATGAGTAGTGCTCAACCTAATCCCTGGAAGCTTTTTAAGGAGGATTCAGAAGAGACAGGCTCTCTTCCTGCTTCGGCCGGCAAGCCTCTCCTGTTAAGTTCGTCCAGACCCTCCATCAGAATCGTCGGCTTCACAGCCTGCCCTGAAGATTTTGGACTCTGCGTTCCTGTGGTCACGTGAGACACTTTTATAAATTTTATATTTGCAAGTGTTCCCTGTTGATTCTGTTTCTCTAGAGAACCCTAATACAATGGCCTTAGGCATTTTTAAAGAAAGATTATAAATTAGCTTTGTTTTGACCTTATGTTACAGTGGAGGAGTCACCAAATAAATACTTAAGACTACTGAAAGGGGTAAGTGAATTTTTATTGTAGCAATTTGATTATCTTTACAAGTAAAAGCAGAGACTCTCCACAAAGAAGAAAAACATATGAATATTAAACCTATATAAATTAAATTAATGGACTAAACACATTTTTGAAGAGGTCCATAAGGCATTTCAAAACACCTTAACTAATTTGCATACTATTTTCATACTATTGTCAGTTATATCATTGCAAGCATACATAGTTAAGCACTCAATTTTCACATGTTGAAAATTCCTTTCCTATAGCTGGTCAGATTTTAGCTGATTTATGGAAACTTGTAACTGCTAATCCAAGTAGGTGTTCAGTGAGCTACTTCACAAAGCAATGCTGAAAACCTTGTAATCCAACTGTGACAGCCCCTAATACCAACTTCCAAATTCCCTTCCCCACCACTAATGATTAAAATGAAACTGACATTCATTTCAATTGTAAAGTAAATAATAATAAAAGCAGAACTCAAGAAAAGTACATGTGGTCCCTCAACTAAACTTCCACAATCTGCCTGCCTAACATTAAGTCTTTACTACTCAGCTCCACTGCCACATGCTTTCAGAGGTGTTTCCTCCTCCAATCTCTTCTTTGGACATATAACCATTACAACACATTCTACCCTAAATTCTAACCACTGATTTTGTCTTACCCCTTTATTAGCAGTTGAAGCAGATTGTCTCTTCTCATTTCTATTATTCCCTGATCCTATCACAGGGCATAGTATGCATTAAATACTCAAAAAATGTTTGCTGAAAAAATAAATGAATGAACAAACTAAACAATATTGACTCCAGATGTTTCAGCCAAACACTGCAGTATTTCATTTCTTAAAACTATATTTTACATCACAAACACCCAAAGAAAGAAAACTAGTAATTTCAGCTCATTCCCAACGTCAATATATTAATCCTTATGTCCATTTACATTCATGTACATGGGCCCATTATACACTGACACAATGCAGGATTAGGTCTCAGCACTTACTCTTCATTCACATTCACTACAGTTATTGGAGATACACAGATGTATTTAAATGGCTTAGCACCAACAGGCAAGTCCTAAAGAAATACACCTCATGAAATGATATGTCCTTAATATTAAAATAGTAGATATGAAAATTTATTTTAATAACCAAGTCTATCTCTTTTTTCAAATGAGGCCTTTTTCATGATGAAATCTTTTAAATTTCCCCTTGGCATAAAAATCAAGCCATGAAGCAACAGTTTCTGTCAGTTTTAATATGTTAACATAACCACTTTATGTTTCTTCCCCATTTATTTTCCTACAGTTAATTCCATTGCAGTGACTTCTGTTGTTAGCCCCATTGACTGTTATTACAAATTCACTGTTCCCAAATTTCAGGATCAGTATATTACAAAAATGCTAGGTTTTAGGAGTTAAAAACAAACATCTGAAATTTAAGTGAAAAATGATAAACTTCTTTCCATCAACAAGGTCAGAGATTGTTTTATATTGGAGTATTCCATATTTTGAATAATTGTGTTTAAAACTAAAGAACAGTCAATAAATAGTTAATTTTTTACACCTTCAAAGTAATAAAGGTTCTAATAAAGTACTTTTTATACTTGTTTATTCTTCATAGTGGACACATATAAATAAATCATTCCTCTAATTAACTATTGAGAAATGAAAATATTTGAATTTTTAAAATACAGAGCCCTTATTGATTAACAATTTTTTATGGAATTTTATCCATAGTATCTTACACTTCAGATAACTAACCATTAAAACAAAGAAGTCAATGACAGATACTCATTTAAACTACATCATAGGTCAAGAAACATACATTCAGAAAAGATCTCAGGCCACTCAGTAATAGCTGTTTATAAAACCCAACAAACCTTAAAATAGCAAGTAGGCTTCAAAGGGATCAAAATATTAATTTATGTAGGACCATGATTAGGAAAGTCTTCTTAATGTTGACATTTTCATGTTCGTAGTTTATCAATCAAATAATCAGCCTGTAATTGAAAAAAAAAATAACATTTTTAAATTCTAGGTATCATAGCCTGTATTTCTCCTGACAGCCCTCTTATAATAAGCCACAGTGTAAGAGTCAGGTACTATATATTCTGTTCCTAAAAATACCTTGTCAAAATATCTCTAAATGCAATAGTTTTATAAAACATAGTAAAGTAAAACAGGCAAATTTTTTACCGGCATTACATATTTATTAAAAGTTTTAACAGGAAAGGGTAATTACATAAAATACTAAAGTTTTTAAAAGTAAACCAAAGTCTTGCAGTTACATTGTTTCAGAGTGCTTTTTTCAATTATCTAATATAACCTGGAACATTATTTAAGAGATTTTGGGGTAAACTTCAATATCTCTATCTTGATTTCTTCAAAGTCTCAAATATGAGTTAAGATTTCCATGATAAATCATTTGCATATCTTTAATTTGGTTCATTTTCTCCGCCAACTAAAACATAATTTAGTCTTTCGTGAAATGAAATCAATTAAAAACATGCAAAAATGTATTTTAAATAGACTAAGATAAAAACTGTTAAAAGAGATTAAAAAAAGGACACTATATAATGATGAGGGTCAACAGATAAAACGATCGTAATTATATATGCATCTATCAGCAGATCATATGAAGCAAATATTGACAAATTTGAAGGGGAAAACAGATGGTTCTACATTAATGGTATGAGACATCAATACACCACTTTCAATAATGGATAGAACATCAGTCAGAAGATCAATAAGGAAATAGAAGACTTGAATGACACTATAAACCAACCTGACCTAACAGACATATATAGAATAGTTTACCCAACAGCAGCAAAATATACTTATTCTTAATATACTTATAAGTATAAGAATATTTCTTATCTAGTGCAGATGGGTCATTCTCCAGGACAGACAGACCATATGTTAGGTTAGAAAACAAGACTCAATAAATTTAAAAATACTGAAATCATGTAATGTTTCTTTTCAGTCACAATGGAATGAACCTAGAAATTAATAAGAGAGAAAGGAATGGAAAATTCACAAATGTGTGAAAATTAAGCAATAGACTTTTAAATAATAAATAGATCATAAAAGAAATCACAAGGGAAATTAGGAACTATCTTGAAGCAAATGAAAATGAATACACAACTTAAAACTTATTGCGGCACCAAAGGTAGTACTGAGGGGGAAATGTATAACTCTAAATGTTTACATTTAAAAAGAATAGGAGGGTGCACAGGTGGTTCAGTGGTAGAACGCCCACTTTCCATGCAGGACATTTGGGTTCAATTCCTGGACCATGCACCTCCCCCCCGCAAAATAAAAGAATAGGAAGTATGGAGTTAAGGCTTAGATATACAGAATTTCTATCTAGGACAATGGAAAAGTTTTGGTAATGGATGGTGGTGACAGTAGCACAACACTGTTAATTTAATAAATAGCACTCACTTGTATATTTGAATATGGTTAAAAGAAGAAATTTTAGGTTGTATATATATGCTACTAAAATAAAAATTTTTTAAATCCATGGAACTGCACAACATAATGACCCCTAAGTTAAACCGTGAATTATAGTTAATAATACAATTATAAAAATGTGCTTTCATACACTGTAACACATTTATCAAACCAATGAAAGGGGTTAACAGAATAATAGGGTGGTACATGAGAACACTGTATTTTAAGCATGAATAAGAAAAAAGACAACCCCTCCCCAACGGGGGACATGACTCCCAGGGGTGTGGACCTTCCTGGCAACGTGGGACAGAAATCCTAGAATGAGCTGGGACTCGACCAAAAGGGGGTAGAGCAAAATGAGCCAAAATAAAGTGTCAATGGCTGAGAGATTCCAGAGTCGAGAGGTTATCCTGGAGGTTATTCTTATGCACTAAATAGATATCACCTTGTTATTTAAGATGTAATAGAGAGGCTGGAGGGAACTGCCTGAAAATATAGAGCTGTGTTCCAGTAGCCGTGTTTCTTGAACATGATTGTATAATGATATAGCTTTTGCAATGTGACTGTGTGACGGCGAAAACCTTGTGTCTGATGCTCCTTTTATGTACCTTATTGACAGATGGGTAAAACATATGGATTAAAAATAAACAAATAATGGAGGGAACAAATGTTAAAATAAATTTAGTAGATTGAAATGCTAGTGATCAATGAAAGGGAGGGGTAAGGGGTATGGTATGTATGAATTTTTTTCTGTTTTCTTTTTATTTCTTTTTCTGAATTGATGCAAATGTTCTAAGAAATGATCATGATGATGAATATACAAAGATGTGATGATATTGTGAGTTAGTGATTATATATGTAGAATGGAATGATCATATGGTAAGAATGTTTGAGTTTGTATGCTGGTATGTTTAAATAACAAAATTTAAAAAAAAAAAAAAAAGAAGAAAGATCTCAAATCAATGACCTAAACTCACACCTGAAAGAACCAGAAAAAGAAGAGCAAACTAAACCCAAAGTAAGCAGAAGGAAAGAAATAGCAAAGAAGATTAGAGTGGAGAGAGGTAATAAATGAAAGAGAAAATAAAAAAGCACAACAGAAAAAAAACAATGAAATCAAATGTTGGTTCTTTGACAGGATCAATAAAATTGACAAATCTTTAGTTAGAATGACAAAAGAAAGACATGAGAGAGAGAAAGAAGCTGCAATCAGAAATGAAAGGACTGATATTACTACCAATCCCACAGAAATAATTTTTACAAAAAGATTATAAGAGGATACTATGAACAACTGTATGCCAACAAATTAGACAGCCTAGATGGATAAATTCCTAGAAGCACACAAACTTCCTACACTGACTCTAGAAGAAATTGAAGACCTTGACAGACCTCTAATAAGAAAATAAATTAGTAATCAAAAACCTCCCAAAAAAGAAAATTCCAAGACCAGAGGGCCTCACTGCTAAATTTTACCAAGCAGTAAAAGAGATAACAGCAATCCTGCTCAAGTTATTTTAAAAAACTGAAGAGGGAACACCTCCTACATCATCTATAAGGCCAGCATTACCCTAACACCAAAGCCAGATAAAGATACTAAAAGAAAAGAAAATTACAAACAAACATCCCTTAATATATAGATTCTAAAAATCCTCAACAAAATACTAGTGAACCTAGTCCAACAGTACATTAAAAGAACTATACCCCATGATTGTGCTGGTTGGAAGATATTATGTACCCCAGAAAAGTCATGTTCTTTTTCCTTATCCAATCTTGTGAGGGCAGACCTATTGTTTAGGGTGCAAACTTTGACTGAATTATTTCCATGGAGATGTGACACATCCAGTTGTGGGTGTAACCTTTTGATTTGATTGCTTCCATGGATACAGACACAGCCAATTGTGGGTGTGGCCCTTTGATTAAATGAAGATGTGAGTCTGTCCATTCAAGATGGGTCTTAATTAGTTTGTTTTTTTTTTTTTTACTATTTAATGCTTCATGAATTTGCTTGTCATCCTTGCACAGGGGCCATGCTAATCTTCTCTGTATCGTTCCAATTTTAGTATATGTGCTGTCGGAGTGAACACAGTCTTAATTAGTTTAATGGAGTCTTTAAAAGAGCTCATGGAGAAGAAAAGACTCAGAGTTGACTCAGACGCAGATATCTGGAGATGCCTGGAGTGCCAACAGAGAGAGCAGACACCTAGACACAGATGTTTAGAGCTGCAGAGCCCAGCAGATGTCACCATGTGCCTTCTCATGAGATGTTAAGCAACCCAAAACCCAGTATTTTATGACAGAGAAGTTAAGTGAAGGTTCACAGATGCTTAGAGAGGAAGCCACTGGAATTAGAAACTGGACTCAGTGGAACTGCGAGCAAGGATCAGCAGAAGCCAGTTACATGCCTTCCCATGTGACAGACATTAGCCTTTCTCCAGAATCAAGATACCTTTCTCTGGATGCCTTAATTTGGCATCTTTAAGTGCTTCGAACTGTAAACTTGCAACTTAAATTCCCTTCATAAAAAGCTGTTCCATTTCTGGAATATTGCAGTCCAGCAGCATTAGCAAACTAAAACAATGATTAAGTGGGATTTATCCCAGGAATGCAAGAATGGTTTAACATAAGAAAATCAATTAATGTAATATACCACATTAACAGAACAAAAGAATAAAAAACACATTATCATCTCAACTGACACAGAAAAAGCATTTGACAAAATCTAGCACTCCTTCTTGACAAAAATATTCAGAAAACATGGCATAAAAGGAAACTTTCTCAGTATGATAAAGGGCATATATGAAAAATCCAAAGCTAATATTATACTCAAAGGTTAAAGACTGAAAGCCTTCCTACTGAGGTCAGGAACAAGAGAAGGATGCGCACTGTTAATGGAAATTCTAGCCAGAGAAATTAGAACAGCAAAAGAAATAAATGACATCCAAACTGGAAAGGAAGAAATAAACTTTCCTTATTTGCAGATGGCATGATCCTATACATACAAAATCCCAAAAATTCCACAATAAAGTTACTAGAGCTAACAAAAATAATTTAGCAATATGGTGGGGTACAAGATCAACATACAAGAATCAGTGTTTTTTTATACACTAGTAATGAACAATTTGAAAAGGAAATTAAGAAAAATATTCCATTTACAACAGCAACTCAAAGTATCAAATATCTAGGAATAAATTTAACCAAAGGATGTAAAAAAACACGTACATAGAAAAGTACAAAACCTTGCTTAAAAAAATCAAAGGAGACCTAAATAAATGGAAGGACATTCCATGCGCATGAATTTGAAGGCTAAATATTAAGATGTTGGTTTTACCCAACGCAATTTACAGATTCAATGCAATCTTGATAAAAATTCCAACAGCCTTTTTTTTTTACAGAAATGGAAAAGCCAATCATTAAATTCACATGGAAGGTTAAGGAGCCCCAAATAGCCAAAACTACCTTGAAAAAGAAAAACAAAGTTAGATTTTAAAACATATCACAAAGCTATGTAATCAAAACAGTGTGGTACTGGAACAAGACATACAGACCAATGGAACAGAACTGAGATCAGAAATAAACCCTCACATCCTATGGCCAACTGATTGTTGACAAGGGTACCAAGTCCACTCAATGGGAATAGAAGAGTCTCTTCAAAAAATGGTGTTGGGAAAACTGGATATCCACATGCAAAAGAATGAACATAGACTACTATCTCTTTTTTATTTTTATGACAAAAATAAATTCAAAATGGATCAAAGACCAAAACATAAGAACCAGAATTATAAAAATCTTAGAAGAAGGAAAGCATCTTCAGCACATTGTGTTAGACAATGGTTTCTTAGACTTTATAACCAAAACACAAACAACAAAAGAGAAAAACAGATAAATGAGACTTCATCAACATTTAAAACTTTGCAAAGGACATTATCAAGAAAGCGAAAAGACAACCTACAGAATGGAAGAAAATATTTGGAAGCCATATAACTGATAAGGGTTTAATATTCAGAACATATAAAGACTGCTACAATTCAACAACAAAAAGATAAACTCAATTAAAAATGGGCATAAGATTTGAATAGAAATCTCCAAAGAAGATACAAAAATGGCCAAAAAGCAAGTGAAAAGATGCTCAATATCATTAGCCTTTAGGGAAATGAAAATCAAAACCATGAGATACCATTTCATACCCACTAGAAAGGCAACTATAAAAAAAAAAAAAAGGAAAATTAACAAGTGTTGGTGAGGATATGGAGAAGTAGGAACCCTTGTATGCTGTTGGTGGGACTATAGAATGATGCAGCTATTGCATAAAACCATTTGGCAGTTCCACAGAAAGTTAAGAATAGAATTACCATATGACCCAGTAATCCTACTTCTAGATCTACACCAAAAAAAAATTGAAAGCAGGAACTCAAATGGATTATTTGCACACTGATGCTCATAGTGGCATTATTCACAATTGTCAAAAGATGGAAACAACTTAAGTGTTCATCATCAGATGAATGGATAAACAAAATGTGGTATATACAGATGTGCTGGTTTGAAACTGTTATGTACCCCAGAAAAGCCACATTCCTTTAATCCAATCTTGTGGGGCAAACCTACTGTTCGGTGGGACCTTTTGGTTAGGTTGTTTCCATGGAGATATGACCCTCTCCATTCAAGGTGGGCCTTAATTCTTTCTAAAGCTTTTATGAGAAAGAGCCAGCAACGTTTAGAAAGAGAAAGGAAACAGCCCAGGAGGAGCCAGAAAGCTGAGAGAGCCACTTTGGAAAACAACCCAGGAGAGAAGGGCCAGCAGATGTCGCCACGTGCCTTCCATGTGACAGAGGAAGCCCAGATGCCATCAACTTTTCTAAGTGAAGGTGTCTTCTTGTTGATACCTTAATTTGGGTATTTTCATGGCCTTAGAGCTGTAAATTTGTAACCAGATAAATCCCCTTTGTAAAAGCCAATCCATTTCTGGTATATTGCATTCTGGAAGCTTGAGCAAACCGAAACAACAGACAATGGAATATTATTCAGCTGTAAAAAGGAACAAAGTTCTGATACATATCACAATATGGATGAACCTTGATGACATCATATGAAATAAGTCAAAAGGACAAATATATGATCTTGCTTACATGAAATAATTAGAATTTGCAAACTCATAGTCAGATATTAGAACACATGAGCAAGGGTAGGGAGGGGAATGGGGAGTTAATGCTCAATAGAGTTTCTGTTTGGGGTGATGGAAAAGTTTTGGTAATGGATGATGGTGATTGTAACATAGGATTTTTTTTCTTTCTTTCTTTTTTTTTTTTTGGCATGGGCAGGCACCGGAAATCGATCTAGGGTCTCCGACATGGCAGGCGAGAACTCTGCCACTGAGCCACACTGCCCTTGTAATATAGCATTCTGAATGTATTTAACACCACAGAATTTTATACCTGAGTGTGGCTAAAATTATTAAATAAGGTTGTACATATGTTATCAGAATGTAAACTATAGACATATAGTTAATATAATTACAATAATATCATTCCATTAATTGTAACAAAGGTACCACACTAGAGAAAAATGTTAATAACACAGAAGGGGGAGGGAGGTATATGGGAACTCCACATTTTCTGCATGATTTTTCTGTAAACCTACAACTTCTCTGACAAATCTAAAATGTTTGAATTACTTTCTGATTACAAAAAAATGTGGATGCCTTGTAGTAAACTTAGAAATACAAATGTTTAAAGCACACATCCTGCAGAATGTCCTACATTTGTATTTCAAATATATACAAACACATACATACACATACCACACACTTATGTTTTTATCTAAATAAAATCATTGGACATTCAGATGCTTTTAACTGCACTTACTAGGTATCAGGTACTTCTTTACAAGTGAATTATCTCATCATTCCTCTTATCAACCCTACCAGACAGACACTATTATCTATATCCCCAGATAATAGATAAACAACCAGATCCTTAAAAAGGTTAGGTGACTTGTACATGGTCCCTGAAATAAGTATTGGAACCAGAATTGGAATCTAGATCTGATTAATGCCATAATGCTTCTATATTATATCTCCTGTTTGAAACGGGGAAATTTTGCCATATCTCCTTCTCCTACAGATTTGATGATCTGGAAAATCCCCCAAATGAAAAATGTTATTTGGAATATGTGCAAGATAAAATAGGTAAGTCTATGAGAGCTATGTTGTAAGAAATTACAACAAAAGGGACAAATATTTTTTAATGTTCTGGTTCAACAATAACACTTACTGTGATAAACCAGTAGGAATTGACTCTATAAACAAATTTAGATATGAAGCCAAGCTGAGTGACTGGTGCCAGGACATGAAGGTGCAAGTGGGAAATAGAACAGAACGGCGGCATATGGAAACCCATCCTGAAATGGAAAGGTAAGAGACAATTGACAAACTGTAAACAGTTTTACAACAGTTTGAAGTCATTTTTTTTCAGGTTAAAAAACACAGAAGTTAAAGGCATCCAAAACAGATCACTTAAGGTAGGCAGAGTGCCACTCATATCTCTTTACAGTTTTACTTATATACCAAAATATTTACAATCCACCTCCTTTCATGTTGCAGGCCTTAACAGCATATTATACCTCAAAACAACTTTTATAAAGTCTGAGTTGCCACTCTTATCACTTCAATTCTTATATTAAGCTTTAATTCTACAATGACTAAAAAAATTACTGTACACTCAAGCAGAACTATTGTTCATATACTCCAAGATGTAGCCAGTAGATGGCAGTCTTTCTCCTTAATCTTTAATGAAGTAGTCAGTCATTTTCTTACCAACCAACAATATTTAAGCAGTGAGAATAAAATCAATAAAAAAAAACTTTGCCATAATCTAAGTTTCTTGTTTAATACTGAAAATAAGCTACAGGATAATTACTCATAATTATTTGCATTATAAACATAAGAGAAATTACTTTAAATAGCAAAACATTTTTAGAAATATGATTTACCTTCTTAAAAATCAGTTTATAGCTACAGTTCACACATGCTGAGTGGACCAAGGCATCCCTATAACAATAAGTCACAGCCTAGCAATACTTGCCTAATCAAACTAGAAGTGGGTGGGAGTGCAGGAAGAAGGCAAGGAGAGTGCTATATTGCAGCAACAATCCTCTGGGACTAACAATGCAGAGCCAGATGTAGCACATATTGGAAAGCTTCCACTACTATCTAAAAAGGACACTAGGTTTCCCCTTGTGAAATAAGACCCCTCTGATGTAGAATCAAGTAATCTGGAAGCTAGAAACAACCCATGGATTCAGTCAATAACTTCATTTTACATAGGGAAGCCGAGACCCCCAAAATTTAAGACTTCCCAAGGTCACAAATTTAGACAGTGAAGAGCTGGGAATGGAACTTAGAGCTCTTGTCTCCAGGTCTAATGTTCCTTCTTCTAAAAAGCACTCACAACTGGGAAGGGAATGTGCTGCTTCTGGCCAAAGGATCTCACATACTGTCTGTTCCTTTTCATGATCACAGTTTTCAAAGGACTTTTACACATGCTATCTCATTTGAGCCTACGAGTAGGCAGAGTAGGTACTATCTTGAGCAGGTTAAAGGTATTGTCTAAGGTTACACAGTCAGTGCAACCACCAGAGTGGGCAGGATTAGAATTTAGATCTTCTGTGCTTTAGAAGTAATATCCACCATACCATACCGCCTAGGTCATACACAGCAAGTTCAGAAATATTTTAAAAAGAACATTACTTAGATTAATTAAAACAGCTGACAAATTGAACATTATGTGCTATTGCACAAACAGTGGCATTCATCAGTTCAAAAAACAATTCAAGTTAATTTCATGCTAGAAGTATAATATATTTTTAAATCACATAAAATACATTTTTCTATGGAAATTAAGTTTATATGCAATTTTATAGGAATGAACAAATGAACAAAGCAGAGAACAGGCTGGATTTGTAACTATATTTACCTATCCCATACTTACATATACTTAACTGCCCAAACCATAAATTGAGATTATTGGAAATTGCTAATGAACCATATTCTCTCTTTTAGAAAGGCCACATTTAAACCATGAACTCAGACACCTTTACTTCCATTTTCCACTAAAAATAAAATCTTTGAAAAAACAATAATGTATATGTGGTGGTTCAGAACTGTATGTACCCCAGAAAAACATGTTCTTGAAATTAAAATTCCTATGGGCATGAACCCATGGTAAATAAAACCTTTTGAGGAGGTTTCTTCAGTTAAGGTGTGAACCACCTCCATCAGGGATGGGCCTTAATCCTATTACTTAAGTCCTTTATAAGAGAATGAAATTCAGACAGAGAAAAAGCCATGGAAAGCAAGAAACCCAGAAAAGAAGGGAAAGGCTGTCAAGTGCATCACCATGTGACAGAGGACCCAGGGCCAAGGATGCCAGCAGCCAGCTGCAGAACACCAGTCTCCAGGGAGAAAATAAGGCCTTGACAACAGCACTTTAATTTGGATTTTTTTTTTCTAACCTCAAAATGTGAACATTAAATTCCCATTGTTTATGCCTGTCCATTGCATTGTATTTGCTTGAGCAGGCAAGAAAACCAAAAAAGCACAGGATTAGTTTCTACTTGGAAGTATACATACCTCATATTTTTGAAGTCAGTGAAATTATTCCTTTCAAGAATGGCCTTTCCAACAATTACCATGCTCTCAACTATAAAACAGAAAGAAACTACATTTACTATTGCATTATAGGAGAAATAAAGACCACTAAATTACTATTAATTTTAACTTTTTGGCACCTAGTCAAGTATTGTATAAAATAGGTAAACATTTAAAGACACATTGAATAGCCCTGTATTAGGGTTCTCTAGGGAAACAAAACTGACAGGATACATATATATATATATATGTAAATATTATGAGATTTTTATTGGAATTGTCTGACATGACTGTTGGGACAGGCAAGTTCAAACTTAACAGGGCAGGGCATAAACTGGGAACTCCAAATGAAGGTTTTCAATAAATTCCCCAGCTAGCTGAAGTACAGATGGAAATTCTCTCCTCTGACAGCTAAAGGCCTTTTAAGGCCTTCAACTGATTGGATGAGACTTCTCTAATTGTTGAAGGCAACGTCCTCAGTTGATTGTAATCAACCGATAGATGCAATCAGCCACAGATGCAATCAACTTACTGATTAATTAAATCCGCAAAATACTCTCACAATAACAATCAGGCCAGTGCTTGCTTGACCAAACAACTGGACACCATGATCTGGCCAAGGTGACACATGAATTTAGCCAACACAAGCCCTAAGTTACTGAGAAATTCGCTTATTAACAACTGAAAGGAAGGTTCAAATTGAACCACAGTTGTAACACACTATCACAAAATATGTGTGTGCACATAGGCTGACTCTGAACAGGCTGTTATCAAATGACTATTTAGTATACCTGATCCTATTGAGGCCTAACAGACTGAGTAATTAAACAGACATAGTATGAATTAAGAAGAAAGACAGGAAACTTTGAATTTGTCTTTGAGTCTAAATCAGGGATATGATATCCCTTCAAGTCAGCCTAGCCTTGACTAGACAAGCTCATAGAATGACTTAGGCTTCCAAACTATATCTGCCTTAGCATCTTTCTTGGCTCTGTGCTTTATGGCCTTCAGATGGGAACAGCCTCCCCATTAAAAAATTTGGGTAACCTGAGACCTTCAAAGTACAATGCCAAACCTTAGGCCTCACTATCTTTGTTTCTGAATGGTATAATCATGTGTTTGAAAGGATAAGAAGTCAAAAAACCTACAGGTGTACTGAGGTGTATAAAATCATCACTAATATTTACTTCTCTAAACCAGGTAGACTGACAGATCCCCCTGACTAGGCCAGTAGCATATGGTCAGAAAAAGGTCCCAACACACTGCACACTAGTCTGTATCTTGTTTCCTTTTAAAATATTCTCAAGATCCCATACAAGGGGGTAAATATAAAAGGCTAAAGTTTTTCTTTTAATTTCTTCAAAAGATGTAACTATTTAAAGCAAAGATATAATACTATTATGGGATTATAAAGTATGTAGGTGTAATATCTATGACAACAATATAAAAAAGTTTGTCACAAAGTTTCATATTTTACATTAATTGATACAATATTAATTTGAAGTAGACTATGATAATTAAAGGATGTATATTATTATACTTTCTCAAGTGCAACTACAAAAAAATGCAAAGAGACATAGCTAAAGAGACAACAGATAAATTAAAGTGAATATTAAAAAACATATTTGATCAACCATAAGAATGCAGGAAGGAAAACAACAACAACAAAAACCAAATGGGATAAAAATCAAATAGAAAACGAATGGCAAGATGGTAAACCTAAATCCAACTATATCCAATGATTCAATGGTTACATTAAATGTTAATAGACTAAACACTCCAATTAAAAGACAGAGATTTTCAGACTAGATTTTGGGGGGAAAAAAAGCAAGACCCACCTTTATGCTATCTTTAAGTCTTTAAATATGAATATTCAGTTTGATTGAATGTAAAAGGATAGCAAAAGATACCCAATGCAAATAATAAGTAATAAGAAAGCTAGAGTAGCTAAATTAATATTACACGAAATAGGCACAAAGAGTGCTTCCAGAAATAAAGAAGAACATTTCATATTAATAAAATGTCATGGAAAGACATGACAATCATAATTTCGTATTCACTTAAAAGATTTAAAACACATGGACTAAACACTATTGTTTGTATTCCCAACAGATAACTACTCTATTATTTCTTTCTTTATAGTTATTTTGGTTTCTTTACAGTTTCTTAAAATGGAAACTGAAGTCATTGGTTTTAAACATTTTTAATATAAGCATTTAAAGTTATAAATTTCCCTCTAAGCACTGCTTTAGATGCATCCTGCAAAGTTACATTTTCATTATCAATCAAGTCAAAGTGATTTTCTAATTTTGCTCATAATTTCTTCTTTGAACTATTCATTTAGAAGTTCTTTACAAGTGTATTGTTTCATTTCAAAATATTTCAAATTATTCTAGATTTTGCTATGTTTCTAATTTAATTCCATTGTCAGCAGAGAACATACTCTATAAGATTTCAGTCACTTGAAGTTTATGAAGCCTTATTCCCCACAATACGGTCTACGTTGATGAACATTCCATGTGCTCTTTAAAAAGTGTGTATGCTAGAGTTAGAGTTCTATAAATTTCAATTAAGTCACAGTGGTTGATATTGTTATTGAGCTCTTCCATATACTCACTATTTTTTTTAACTCTATAGATTGTATAAAAATTATTAATCACAATTTTTAAACTTCTATCATATAAACATTCAGATATACACAAAGGCAAAGAGACTAATATAATGAAATCCCAAATACCCACTGCTGCTGCTTTAAAAATTATTAACATTTAATTTGACACGCTTATAAAAATTAATTATATCAACAGCCTCTATTTTCCATAAACTTACCTCTTCCTTGAAGACAAATTTTAAAATTTCTAAGAAGACAAAGGATAATCTCTAAGAAATGACCATAGGAATGAAAGCAGAAACTTTTAATTAAAAATATATATATACTGGAATGTTTCAATCACAGCCAGGTAATTTAAATTGGATCTGATCTTTATAAGTTCAAAAACCCCCTTTTAGTTAAAAATCAGATATGTTCTAAAATGTACTGGCAGTACTTTCAGATGGCTAAGGAGCATTGCAATATCCAGAAACAACAGTTTAAAACTTGGTAATTCATAGCCTTAAACACTAATGAACTACATACATATCAAGACAGTTTGCCACCAAAGAGGTTTTCTTATTCACCTTTTAAAGATCTGACTCAGTCTATCTGTCCTGAAGGCTGCCTTTGAGTACTAACCAAACTAATCCCAGACCCTGGTTATAAAGGCTATCAGATTTGAAATAAACTTAAAAATATCTTAGGAAATGACAGCTGAGAAGTCATAGAAGGCAAGAATAGAAAAATGTGGGTTAATCTTCTAGGAGAGAAGACTCAATCTCCTCTACAAAGGCTAAAATTTCATCAGTAAAATCTCATAATACTTATTTAATGTCATCTACACAGTTAGGAGCTTACAAGGCAGGTACTAATATGCTCTTACTATCAGGCAATATGAGTTCATAGGTTATAACTGTACCTTATTTGTAATTATGCATATCACCTTTCATTTTCAGAGTTAAAGGAAGCAATCATTTAAAAAGTCATAAAGAAGTACTATCTTTTAGAGAAATCTATTAAACTAAAGATTAATTAACATAACATTTGGGATTTGCTTCAAGATAATTCAGTGTTGAACGAAGTCAGTAAATGACACAAGATTTTCCATGTGATAATAAATGTTGAAGAGGGCTGATGCATACATGGAGATTGCACTATTTTATTTTTCATAATAAAAGTTTCTAAAAGTCATAAGGCATTACGAAAAATCATAATGCCTGGCTAGAATTTTTATTTTTATTCCTCACTGCCATCATTGATGCCAATTCAAGAATATAAACACAAAGAATACTGCCATCATCTTACCCAGTTCTATTTGATCTTTCTTAAGTTCTCTGCAATTTCTAATATGCCTCTTTGACACTACAAGATAATGATGAGGTGCTGCTGGTTTGATATCTTTGAAGCAAACTAAGTCTTCATTCTAAAGGAAAAAACAGAGAGTGTGTTATTCAGGGAATTATTTAAAATAATTTTCTAATACTCTCCTGGCATGACTAAATTCATTAATGACTTAAACTTTATTAATGGTGCTTGGGTCACAACTAAGCACCACTGACCAACTCAAATATTTTCTCATTATGTATTAAGTCAAGTTTTAGCTGCCTTCATGAGATGTTCATTTATCACAGAGAATAAAAAGGCTTTTTTTAAAGTCACTTGGAAAAAAACAATTGAGTGAAGTTCATTAAAACTTCATTACCAACAATCCCAGAGCTTTTCATTTCATTATACATTTCTCCATCCCTACCCTAAGGTGTTTTTCACTTTCCACGTGTACTTTTTAAAGGTCAGACTACAGAATCATAGCAGGATTGATAATTTCTTTTTTACATTTAATGTTTTCCAAATTGGCTTTTTCCTCAATTATAACAAGAACATCAGGGGGTTACATTTTAAACATTTTTAAAGCAATTGTAATTGTAAATAATTTATTGTAAATAAATCTTTTTCTTTATTTTATATTTATTTAACACTTGACAGAATTAAAAACACTCTGAAGTGCTAAAACAGACCCCAGCGTATTGTACTGTCATGTGCCTAGACCATGAGATGTATGACTTCAATTTCCTGGTTTACATTGCTCCACCCAGTGGAGGATTTCTAAGGAAAAGGAAAAGAAAAAAGAGTCTTTCAACCTATTAACATCTGAGTTTCAAGTTTTTCCAACAGAAAATCCATATTCCCTAAATAACCTCATTCAATACTTTATATAAAAATATAAAATCAAAATGAAATAAAATTGGTGTGAATAAGCAATTTCCCCCTGAAAAATTCCCAGAATGCACTATGTTCATTAGTTCTCCATTTCAGGAATCAAAATTTGATTTGGACAAAGAGCTCCTATCATGCCAGTAATCTTGGTTTCAATGGGAATAATGGTGAATGGCAACTGCACATACTGTACCATGATCTTCCTTATCAGTACCCATGCTGCTCATCTAGGCTTCAAGCGACTTTAAGCCAACCAGCCAGTGAGACCACATTTTATAGAGAGTGACGCTTTTTGTCTAGTCAGTCCCCAGCAAAACCATGATTGAAACAGAAGGCAGCAAAAACAAGATTTCATATATCCCTTTCCTATCTCAACACTGATATGTAATGCCAATATCAATTTATCAGGATACTGCTTGAATATTCACTTTGTTGTTGTCCTCACTTATCATACCTTCACCTCAGAAGCTGCTAAAATGTGGAGGCACAACAACATAAAAAAAAGCTGACTTTTTTTCAGCTATTAAGTAGAACCTGAATGTAAGATGAGGAAGAAAAGTTACTATTTTTAAGATCATGTGGTAAACACAATGATGGCTCAATCTAACATAGGAATCAAGGAAGGACTAAACCGAGGTGCCCTACAGAAATAGGGTTATGCTGATGTGTTGAAAGAATATGAGAATCTTTCCTGACTCCAAAATGTCAGGAAAAATCTGTATCAACTGTTGCTTTCTGTTAATGCACAAGGTGAAGGAAAGAAAAAGGATCTCTGTTCTATTGCTGGGTAGATAGAGGACAAAAGTGAGAGGTTTTTTAGGAGAACCAGAACACGATAGAAATGGCTAATGAAAGTGTATGCAGTATCCTGCCCTAACCTTAAGAGAAAATCTTCTGACATACTGCAGAAAGGGCTGAGTTGCCTGCAATTCATAGACAGAGGCTTAGATCAGTTTTGTTTTGGTTTATATATATATAAACAGTAATTCCAGAAGGTTGGATGACTTGAAGAACCCCAATGGATAATCCTAAGGTAACAAACATGATAATCACATCAATTTTAATCCATTCTTGATCATAATTTTCTGTCTAGGAATAACTTAAAATATTGATGTACATGGAATGTTCATGAAAAGAATCAGAACAAAACCTACAGTGGTTTTCAATGTTTAAAGTTTTCCATCATTTCTTTAATGTCTCCCAGCTAGAGAAAAACATTGGGCATCAAATCTAACACTGTCATAATTGTATTTCTCAGATTGGTTCACAACACAGAAGTTTTATGTCTTTATATCCCTTCAAAAATTTTTTTTTCAGGGGGGTGGGGTGTGGGCACTGACTTTTAAAAATCTAAAAGGTAATTCTTTCTGGAACAAACATCTTAATTAGAATTTTGATGTAAATGAATTCTACCCCTCAGCAGGGACACTTTGTGATGGTTAGGTTCATGTGTCAGCTTGGCCAGGGAATGGTGCCCACTCATCCGGTCAAGCCAGCGCTGACCTAACAGTTATGCAAGGATATTTTGTGGACTTAAATTGTGTCAGTTGATTGCATCTATGGCTGATTACAAGTACAATCAACTAAGGGGCATATCTTCCACAATAAGAGATGTTAAATCCAACCAGTTGAAGGCTTTTACAGGAGAGATGAAAACTTCAGCAGTTAGAAGAGAAAACTTTCATGTCTACTTCAGCCAGCCAGCCTCCTCTAGAGAAGTCATCAAAGACCTTCACAGAATGCCAGCTTGCAGTCTGCCCTATGGAATTTGGACTCATGCATCCCTATACCTGTATGAGACACTTCTAAAAAGCTCACACTATTTACAGATATCTCCTGTTGGTTCTGTTTCCCTAGAGAATGCTTATAAACACTTTAGATTTATAGAACAAGAAAATGCCAGTCTAAAGAACAAGAAAAAATTAAACCTTCTTAAAATCTGTTATCTTATACTGCATAACTCAGTCCAACAGAGTTCTCTGTCTTCTTCTCCCAACCACCCTTCTGAGAGGTTTTGTTTACCCAATATATAGAATAGTATATTTTTTAATAAAAACTACCAGTTAACATAAGGTAACTGTCAATCCCAGGAGTATATAAAACTCCCACAGAAGCAAAGAAACTTAACATTTTACTTAGCCTAGGTAGTGATTAAATTGTGATTTCCATTAAGCTTTTGAAAATATTGAAACCAGTCCTCTGATGTCAACCTCTTCCATTGTTACAACTAACCCAACCACTATTTAGCTGGTCATTTGAAGAATGACTATTCCCTATCCCAAGAATACAATAGCCAAAATATGAAATGATGTGTGTACAAAGCTATTAATTGCAGGGTGCTTTATGATATCAAAAGATCGAAAATAAACAGAAACTAGTTGAATATATTACCATAAATCTACACAATGAAGTACTGCGCAGCTAAAAAAAGAATTGATTTTCTAGGATATATACTCAAGTTTTTAAAAAAGCAAGATGCATATCATTTTTTGTGTAAGAAGGTGGAATACAAATGGAGACATATGCATAACTCTTACTTACAAATGAAGGGCAAACAAAAAAAAAAACTTAAAAAAATGTTTCCTTCAGGGGAAAGAAGAAGCAGGGAGAGATGACAAGGAAAGAAATGTTGGACTTCTCTGTTCTTCCCAAAATTTCTTCTTCAAAAACTTTACATTTCTGGCTTTGAAAATATGTAAATATTTAATATGCATGTAGTAGTTCAAAGCTGTTATGTACCTTAGAGAAGGCCATGTTCTTTTAAGCCACTCCTGTGGGTGCAGACCTACTGTGGGTGGGGCTTTTTGATTAGGTTATTTCATTTGAGATGGGAAGCCCTTCACTAAGGGTAGGTCTTGTTTCTCTTGCTGGAGTCCTTTTTAAGAGGTTAAAAGACAGAAAAAGTCGGGAGAAGTTTAGAGAAAAGCCCTGGAGAAGTTAGGAGAAGACCCACTGAAAACAGAGGAAGCCACTGAAGCCAAAACTAAAAGCAACGAAACCCAGGGGAGAAGGACCAGTAGATGCCAGCCACGTGCCTTCCCAGGTGACAGAGGTGTCCGAGATGCCGGCAGCCTACCTTCAGAGAAGATATCATCCTGTTGATGCCTTAATTTGGACATTTTCAAGGCCTTAGAATAGTAATTTCTAAGCTAAGTCCCCATTGTTCAAAGACAGTCCATTTCTGATATACTGTTTTCCAGCAGCTTTAACAAACCAAAAAAAAAAAAAATGTTTTTTAACTTAAAAAGAAAAAAGAAAAGCAAACCCTAAAAACTGAAAACAAACAGAAACAAATGAACCTAACTGTATACTATGTTGGCAGCATAACCACACAAAGAAAATAATGATTTGAAATAACTTTAAAGTATAGAATTTTGACTATCCCTAATAACATCCACTAAAAAATTTCGTTAGCAGTTTTCAATCCAGATCATAACCCAGTTTCCTAAGCATATGTGTGTATGTGTGTGAGAGAGATGTGAAGGGGAGATTATGTCATATTCATTTTTTAATTCCAAGTAAATAAGACACAGTAAGCCTGGAAAAAAAAAAAACTCTGAATAAATGATAGCCACTTAAATATAAAGATGAAACTACCAACACTCTCTCCCCAATCCCTAAAAAAAAAAAGTGTGTTTTTTGGGTTTTCAGACACGTGTCTAGCAGCAGAAATGGATTTTCCATGATCTTTTAGTTTCTCCTTGAAAACTGGGCTTACATTAGAATTGTGGCCGTCAATTTGATTAGACAAGTGTTTCTCAAACTTTTTTCATTGTTGCCACTGCCCACCCCCAACAGGAGTTTTTTTTTTTTCTTAATCCCCCACCACATCTCATGATATTTTAATACCACAGATACACTGTGTACCTGCTTACGTCCTATATGGGATATCTGTGCTTTCTGCATAAAAAGAGAAATACTTTTTTGCACCCCTGTCCCTGCCAAGAACCAATGTTCACTCCTTTTTAGAATACATGAATTGAATTAGACAAAGAGCTAATTCTAATCCATGAGTTAGACTTCAATATCACCACCGGCACTAACCATCTGGGCTAACCAGCAACTGAAATACAATAAAATGTGGTGGATACTCAACTTTCATTTCACCACTTCTGTGTCTTCTGTACTGCAGAGGTTAAAAAAACTGAAAAATCCAGATGATATTTAGATCTTGCCAATTAGATATACTAAGGTGCTTTGGAAAGCTGACCTGAGGAAAAGATATCTTTCTGCTGCTTTGCTATTTTCAGCTAGCAAACATGGTCCTCCCTAAGACTGCAGAGATAGTACGTATTTTTTCTTTTTTTTTTTTTTTCCAATATTTAGTCACTAGCTTCATGAGTGTCAAGAGATGAACATGAGCATCCGTTTTCTGTTAGCACGGACTGCCAATGTGGACTTCGCAGGGCAGCATGGCTCTGTAGCAGTATTTCTTAACTAGAAGAACAAATATGTGGGTGCTTTCTGGTTAGAGATGCTTCTGGCATTTTGTGCCTAGAGATCAGAGATACTAAACATTATGCAATAGATGTAATAGTATTGTGCAACAAAGCAAAGTTCAACCCCAATGCCAATAGTACTCCCACTGAGAAACATTGCTCAAAAGTGGCAGTGGGTCACAGCTAAAGAGGTTTCTTCCTGAAGTCAAAGTTCCAACAGCAGTCACCTGAGACCTACCTTCCTGCCTGGGCAGAGAAAGCAGCACTCCAGTGAGCAGCTGTTCTGGATGTCCTTCTTCAATGTTATTCTAGAACCTGCTCCTCCAGCCCTTCCAAAAATTTTTTAGCAAATGATTCCCTATATGAAACCAATTTCTGCTTAAAGTAGCTAGAATGGTTTTTCTTTCCTACAAATGAACCTTGACTGATGGAAATCTAAAGCAAATAAAAGGAAATAATGTTTGAAATAACATTTCAGATCCATGCCATCTAAAGTGTTAAGTCAACTTTGATTAAAGAAGGTGGAGAATGTTCAAGTTAAATTATCACAGAGATACTTCCCTAGCATGGTCTTAAAGAAGGTGAAAATAAACATCAAACCCAGTGTTTTGCCACCTTTTTTTTCATTATCGCTGTTCTAAGAAGCCCACATAATGCAGGTAACCCATCTTCCAAATTGAATTTTTTCCTCTGCACTAAACTATAAACATGGCTCACTTTTATAAACCCAACAGTTTACATTTACATGAAATACATATGAATGAATATTTATATTATATATGTGTAATTTAGAGATTACCAATTAAACACGTAGGCGATTATTCTTTTAAAAAGACTAACCTATAATTAGTGAGTTCTTGTAAACCAAATCATCTTGGACGCAACTGGAAAAAGATACACAACTTTTAGAAACAGTACTGTAAAAGCATGTGTATTGTGCTTATGTTCTATATGATATGGACTATTATATACATATTCATCCCAGGTACCCTATTTAGAGTATAAATTACTTAAAAGTGTCCATACCTACAGTACCCCTCAGGTAGCAGAAGGGGCCGCAGGTATCCCCCACC
>PVIY010022908.1:0-40118 GCA_004026745.1 Myrmecophaga tridactyla | reverse complement strand
ATTTGTAACTCCATTTTTTAGTTCCTATGGGATATAAAAGGCCAATGCATTAGATGTAATGATAAATCAATAGTTTGGGAATCATAATGTATAAATAAATAATTTGTGACAAGAACTACATAAAAATGGGGAGTGGAGTAGTATAAGAACATAGTTTATGTATGCTATTGACATTAAGTTGGTATCAAAGCCAACAAGATTGTTGTAGATTTAGGATGTTAAATTTAAGTTTCATGTGTTGTTGTGCTTTGAAAACTATTGCTTTTTTATTTCTTTGCTTTGTATGTATGTTATATTATACAATAAAAAAATTAAGTTCTATGGTACTCACAAAGAAGATATCAGAAAATATGCAAATTCATAGACACAGAAAGTAGAGTACAGGTTACCAGGGGTGAAGAGAAAGAGGCAATAGAGAATTAATGCAAAATGAGTATAGGGTTTCTGTTGCAGTGAAGAAAAAGTTACAGTAATGGATGATGGGGAGGGTAGTGCAACACTGACAATGAGACTAGTTCCACTGAAAGATATGCTTGGGAGGAGTTGGAATGGGAAGATTTATATATGTTTCCACAATTTAAAAAAGAGAGAGAGAGAAACTAAAGAGATGATGACAATCAAATGCAGTATGTGATACTGGTGGAGATCTAAGAAAGTCCAGAAAAGATAAGACAGACGGACAGACAGACAGATGATAGGCACTTGGAAGTGCAAAGGTGGCAAAATTTTTTAATTGGCACATCTGGGTATCAGGGAGGGGATATGTTATAGTTCTCTGTGTGAGTTCGAATTATTTTTGCAACTGTCCTGTAAGTTTGAAATTATTGCAAAATAAAAATAAATAAGTGTGACCTCAGCTCTGTGGATTAGCTAGCAGCTGTGGGCAGATTCTTTCTGACACAACCACTTTAAATCCTGCTACCAGAAGGGGAGAAGCCTTTCACAATGGTGGTTTCTAAACTACTGCCAAATTCTCAAGGTTCCAACAAGAGCCGAAGGTACATTCCAGCACCCCTTCTCTTGTCTCCATCACAAAGACAAGACTGAGTCTGACATCTCATGAAATGTTTAGTTTCAAACCTTGTTTTTATTATCATTGCTTGTACATACTTGGCTATGAATTTTGCATTTTCTGAGATTTCATTTTAGGCAAAACGTTCTAATTTAATTGTAACACTGAGAGCATATCTAGATATTTGGATTCATTTCTGGTGAAAGCAAACGGCCAGACGGTTAGCAGAGATTGCTATGCTGACATGTCTGCTTCCCATATGCAAAGCAATTGGCTCAACCTGGCAGCATAAGCATAGAAATGTTCAACTCGATCGTCGAATCTCTTCTAGCATTACATTTTTCCTTTTTCAAATCGTTAGCTAATTATAAGCACAACTTTATCAGGGAAGGAGGGAAAATAGGGCCTCTTAACTCTTTTTATCCATCTTTATTACCAACTCTAATGTCACCTCCCAGTAGCTTTCATTAATTACCTACTACTGATGAATGAACCAATCATTCAATAAAGATAGTGTTTATTTCCACTTACAAAAGTGAGATAAGCCATATGCACCAAATTAATCAGGAATGGTTATGACAACATGTGAAGGAGTAAGACATAAGGAAAAGAGGAAGATAGAGTTTTAGGAGATGACTATGTAAGTCAAATTGCTGGGGAAATAAGTAGATTATTGTTATCTCACTTCAAATAAATTACCAAAAACTGCGGACTTTAGGAATTCAATGCTGGTCTTATTTACTAGAGAAAATCTTTTTTTTTTTTTTTTGACAAAGTGGATACATTTCATTCATCCTAATAACCCATTACACTTTATAAAATCCAATCACTGATTTTTCTTACTAAAAAAAGTTACCAGTCTGGTAGTCCCAAATAGATGCAGCATATGTACAGGTATTATCATATCTCAATAAGTTTCTTAAATTTAGAAATTTTCTAACATTTTTCTACCATTAAAAAGTGTTTTTAGACACTCTATTTGTTTGTTGAGTCTTAAGAAGATTCAATCAAATATGTCTAAACAGAAAGTCTTCAGCGTTTCCTCGGGAGGAATATGGGTAATCTTTTTTAACCATTAGAAGACAACAACTTCAGAAGCAAGAATGAGTCACCAGCTTAACAGCCATCCACAAAAAAAAAAACAAACAAAACCACCACACCAAAGTCTGGAACAGGAAGTGAAGAATAAATACCACTTCCAGTCATGACCGGAATATGTACGAGCATAAGGGAGGCTTTTAACCTGAATTTCAGCCATGATTCTAGCACCGTGGATACCACCTCCAAGGAAACTAAAGAATAGTGAGCGAATCCTGTGGTCAGTATTTGAGGTTTTGTTTCTCGGCTAAGAAATAGGGCATGTTAGCACGCTCTTCTCTTGACGGATGGGAGACTGTAACTTCAGCTTTCAACCAGTTGGGGTGCTGGGTCAGAGGGGGCCAATGTTGGAAGGAGAAATAACAGTCTGCATCTGATTCGTCTTCACAATATAGACTGGCCGTGGACGAAAGAGGAGCTAGAGATCAGGCTCTGGACATCCAGCCTCTTACCCACTCTACCCAGGAGGGCATGCAATCACCCAAAGAATTTCATGTCAGAAACCACAAATCCTAATACCTCTGGTAGCACCTGCAAGCCCTTTTGCACAAGGATTGGCCCAACCCAATTCTGTTTAAGTCTCCAGAGCCAACAGGTATACAGCTGCACCAAACCACTGCATTTCCAATGTAACTCGAGACAAACTGAATCTGAAAGGCTATTTTATGGGTATTTTGCCTCCACTCCTGCAGGTAATACAATCCACAGTACACCCACAGGCGAACAGCATTCGACTCCCCTAATCCTCATTACCATACTTCCTCTGGTACACATCTCAAGGGATGCATGACTGAGTGCACCCCCAAAGATAATAGGTCTTTCTTAATCATTTGTGTTGTTCATAAAAAGCAATAATGGAATACTACAATCAACCTCTAGTCTTGTGCGCAAGCTTTGTTTATATCGTCCCATAAATGTGGCACTTTTGTTTTACTTTATTTTATCTGTTTTAGGTAATTATTCAAAACAAAATGTCCTTTATCCCAAAGTCATGTCTGACTTAGAAAAATAAAAGTGCCACAAATTATGACATTTGCCATGTGCATGTTTTTACAATGATTTTGCCACAATACGACATTGAAAACTTGAATTTCAAAAAATAAACCTTGCATTTCATTTCATTCTTTGTTTAGCTCAGCTAAGTATGCTAAAGTTTTAAAATTTTATAACAAATTGGCTAATTTTTCCACTGATTTTGGCCTTCGTCAAAATGAAAAAAAAACAGTACTTTCAACATTGAAGAACCAGTAACTTATTGACCTGCACTAAAATCATAAAATGGCAAGCATCATGAAGTTTGCTGAAAACATCTAGTATGTATCTTCTAAGCCTTTCATGAGGGCTAATACATTTTAGATATAACTAGTTTCCAATGGAAAGAAAGTTACTATACTTTCCAGCATATTGGCAAATAAGTCAGTTTCTTAGAGGCGAAGTGAGCGAACAGGACTACTGGCTCAGCAGTTATATATAAATCCTTTAGAGAAACTCTAAAATTGAGGGACCTGCATTTCCACACTTACTTTATTTCACTGTGATGCATCTGCAGAGTAGAAATAAGACTCCCCTCTTTATCCAGCCTTCAAGTTCAGTCATATATTTTTGTATTTGAAATGAACTAAAGCTGATTTAGAGCGGACATGCCTTTTGGAATGCCCCAAGGCCTTTCATTTCTTGAATGATATGCTAAGGCTTGGAATCCACCCAAACCTCCTTGAAGCGCCCTCTGCAAAGTTTAATCTAATTTAAATTAACTTATCCGTCAGCATAGAGTGCTCTTTCTTATTTCTCTTTATTTTTTTGAGTATGCACATGGACATATTTTTGTATTTCTAAACATGTGGATGCTGGAACAATTTAGAAAGAAAAAACACTACATATTTCTTTATTCCAGTCATGTTAAAAGCAGTGGCTGAAATGCAGGAAAAGCAGAGTTCTGGAAACTCCTAGCCATAGCACTATGCAAATAATTTCACAATATGCAAATGATTAAACAGTAATATGGTCACAGTTCCTACCAAATGTTTCCCTGATTATAAGACACATTCTTTTTTTTGAAGCTTGCAAACTTATTCAATAAGACAAATATACTCTTTTTAACAAAATGAATACAAGAAAGTACATTTCAAAGGCACTACACATTAATTGATAAGACACATTCTTGAAAGCCATGGGTCCAACTTCACACTTTATTTTCTATTCATTTCTTTCTATGCACTGCTTAATTCAAATCATTACTTTGCAAATAAAAGTAATATTAGAACATGCATTTGCCACTGTGTGGCTAGGTGCAATTCTGCGTTCATAAAGGAAAGTGTATGTATATATAGCAGGCCTTTTTGGTAATTTCTAAACAAGTGCCTCCCACCTCTACCTAAAGGAATTTGTGAGTATAATATAGAATTTTTTGAGCAAAAAGTGTTGAACTCTTTGTGAGCAAATATAGTAACTGACTAAAAATCACTTACCTAAACTGAAAACTAAATCATGTACACCTTTTTTTTATGTCAGTTAGGACATTTTTTTTTTAATGAAAATTCTGGAGGAGAAGATAAGAGTTAAAGAACTGAATACAAAATACTTCTCTGAGAAGTAACAACGTAATAATTGTAAAGGGACTGCAGTGCTTGGGATCCATCCTTAAAGACAATTGCTGCATGCATGCCCCACCTATTCTCTAGGCTTTATATTTACCTTTTCAGGAGATGTTCCTCCTAGCAGAAGTTCTCTGGTCCTATCTTGGAGTTACTGTGGGGTAGGTGGTGGTGGTGGGGTCACAATATCTGAATGAGAAAGGCCTTGAAATCAGAGAAGTATGTGTAATATGACAAAATGAGCTGATGATCATTAGAGTGTCACAAGAGAAGAAATGCACCCAGGAGAGTCCCGCAGATTCCAACTCTGGGAATTATATTCTATCTAAATACTTCTCGTCATTTCAGCAGCCCATTCATTAACTCAAAAAAAATATTTATCAGGTGCTACTATATCCAGCAAGGTATTAACATTAGCCAGGCATTAAATCTTCAAAGTAGTTTCTTATTCGACAGTTATGTTGACACATGTAGGCAGGTCCTTCCATTCTCTACTAATGTTTTAGTTGCCTAAGTAACTTGTCATTTTCGGGCATTCATTTAAGTGGGTTTATTTTACATCAGAGGAATTCTAGCCTATATGATGACGTCTACATTAGTTTTCAAGTCATTAAGAAGACTAGAGATGACAAAATCAAACATTACAGATTTTAATATAATTCCACAATTTAATTATTGGAATTAAACTTCAAGATTCCAGAATGAGCTTCAAGAAATCAGTTTGAGCTTTGGCTACACCCAAAGGCTAATCAGACTTTTAGGTTTCTGAGAAATAACGTGCATTTCTTGCAGTTTTCCAGACAAAGGGAAGAAATGGCTATGATCTGCCTTCACTGGAAACTCTAGCATCATAGGGATTCTCCCTGGTGGCTCTGAGGTAGTCGATGTAGGCTTTCCAGCTTGTAATTATAACTACTATTCATTAAATACCTATTGTGCCAAGCACATTACTTTCAATGCTTTAGCTCATTTACTCTTCATGGTACCCCTACAGCGTAAGTACCATTGTTACTATTTTCCCCATGATGACATCAAGGCTCAGAGAAATTAGGAAACTTGCCCTAAGTCACACTATTTGCAAGTGATGAAGTGATGGATCTTTGACAATGTGCTATGATGCTTCCCAGGTCAGCAGTTCTCTCTGTAATATCCCAACGTTTGAAGAAAAAAAAAAAATCACCTCCCTATTGCCCGTGAAAGTTTGGGGGAGAAGGATTGGGACTGATAACACTGTCTGGGAAAGATTCCTCAACTCAAGTGGAGAGAAAATACGAACCACCAAGCAGCCGGCGCTGTCTGGGCGAGGAGGAAAGCTCTCCCGGAGGGGCCCTGGGCCTGCTTCCTCCCACCAGGACGCCGCTCCTGCCCAGGGCGCGGTGACTGACAGGCGGCTGCGCCCCCGGGATGGATGGCCTAGCGGGGTCCGGGCGTCAGCTTCTCGCCTCTCCTCCTCGCGTTACACCCCCCACCCCCCGCTCATCTCCCAGCCGCGGGGAGCTGACACCGCCCGGGCGGGTGAGGCCCGCGGGCAGATGGAAGCTGCTGACGGACGGGGGCAGCCGAGCGCGAGGGCGCCGAGTGAGCCCCGCGCGTCCTCGCGGCGCGGCCCCCGGCTCCCGGCAGATGTGGGCAGATGGGCGCCCGCCTCGCGCCGCCCGGGCCCGAGGACTTCAGCACGGGGTCCCCGGGCCTCGACTCGGCCCGGCCGGGTGGCAAAGGTTGGGCCTGGGCCAGCGGGGTGGCCCGCGGGGCGGCCAGGACCCGGTGGCCGCGAGGAGGGGCCGCGCGGCGGGGCCGAGGTCCGCGTGGGGCCGGAGGCCGCGCGTTCTCCTTCCCTCTCCGGCTTCTGCCTGCGGATGAGTCTCACCGCGGCGGGGGCAGCGGCCCACGGGGCCTGCAGGCGCAGGGCGCTGGGGCCGCGGCGGAGGAGGGCCCGGCCCCGACGGGCGCCCGGGTCACGCGCGCCCCGCGCGCCCCGCTCTCCTCCTCCTCCTGCCGGGACTCGGAAGGCCTCCCAGCCGCAGCCCCAAACCCCCACCCCCACCCCATCCTCCCCAGGCCGGGCTCCGCTTTCCCTCCATCAACTCCAGGCCGAATTCAATCCGAGAAGGCTCCTTTGAGCTTTTGTGTTTGCTGGGGGAGATGTGGGCGCAGGAGGGATCGCGTTACAACTTTCATTTCCTGAAATGTTTGAGGGAACATCCAGGGTTTTTATCCCCACATCAGCCCGAGCGATGGGCTCGGGTTTCAGGCCTTGTCACTCAGCTGTCACCAAACAAACGAAGCTCTCAGAGCCCCGGAGAGGGAGAGCTACCTGCTATTCATGACCCCTGGAGCAGGTGATCGCTCATGGGAAAACAGGTAGAATTAATCATAGGGCTGTTCTCTGTTTCCTCTACTTTTTTGGCTGACCTGCCCACAGTGTGAAACCTGTCAGAAAACAAATTAACTCTTTCTTATCTCCCCGGGGAACTAAAAATACTTTTTAAAAAAAAAAACCCCAACGCAGAGCGGGTCACGGTGGCTCAGGGGCAGAGGTCTAGCATTCATGCTGGAGACCCGGGTTCGGTCCCCGGTCCTGCCCATGCAAGAAAACAGCACACATTCACACCAAACGACGAATGAGAGCTGGAGGGAACATCATGCATCCCGCTCCACTTCGCAATTTCTTAGTTTGGGAGGTCCCCCCTTAGTGGGACTTCGAGTTTGGGGAAACTGAAAGAGAAAGTGTCATCTCTGTGTCCAGTCTATTGGGAGGAGCCCCAGGTATGATTCCTGAACTCGGGTAGATTCCAATATGTCTTTCCTAACTCATTGTCAATGAAGTTGGGCTTCATCCTAGTTAAAAAAAAAAAAAAAAGTCACTCCAACATGGGTTTCTGAAAAAAATCTGTAAATGGAAATGAAATGTCTGTCTCCTCCCAGACCCTCTCTTAAGTCAATCATGTTGATCTCTGTATTAGAAGAAAACTCAAAAGCTTTCAAACTTTCCCCATTCCTTGCAATTCAAACTTAACTCCAAAGTAAGTTTTTAAAATTACTTCTTGCCTTAGTTGAACTAAAGCAGAAAGATCAGCATGCTGGTACTTTTGTGTGTGTGTGTGGCTATTTACTACTACTTATTAAACATTATAATGCAATTTTTAAATTGTGCCTTTATTTTCTATTTTATTCTACTGTTCCTTTCCCTACATCACTTTCCCCTCCCTAGAAAATCAAGAAACTAGAGGGGAAAAGGAAATGCATGCAAATTTGCTTCTACAATATATTAATGTTCAAAAAGTTAATCAGGACAAGTTGGGAGCCTTAAATCAGACTTTTTTTTTTAAATAAAATTATGGTAAGGATCCTGTATTGTCATTCTCTGCTTTTTAGTTTTTCCATGAAGGATTGTTTTGTGTGAGATATCAGGAGATATGCTGTATGTAAAGTAATCCTCCTAGCCTCATTTTGTGAAGATTTTGTCTGTTTATTTTCAAAATAGCCATTGGCTCCAGATTCCCAGAACTGATTTTCTTAGATTAGCTATTTGTACTCAGAGGTAGAGCCCTGAGCAATATTATTCTTCAATTAAAATCAAGAACTTGACTTTAGGAGGAAGCATGCTATGTTTATATAGCATCAGCAAAGCATAGAAAATATTCACCACACATATCTGAAGACAGACAAGGCTTCAATTGTTTAAATATTATTTTTCAATCCATAGATACTAAGACACATTGACCTTCTATCTAGCTTACTTAAAAAAGGGGGGGGGGCTTGTTATCCACTTCCAAATTCACTGCATTCTAAATAAGTACAGAGCTAATGCTGTCTTCCTTATAAATACATCTTTGATTTAGTGTTAAAATTCTCTTTTGCAGAGTATTGCAAACTATCCTTTCACCCTCAAAATGTACCTTTTTTTTTTTAACACTCTGAGTTTGTCCTCCAACCATTGGAGTCCCTACCAATACCACCACCAAAAAAAAAAAAAAAAACTGCAAAATTTGAGGAGAAAGTTACTGTATACAGATGCTTACTATTTAAATATAATATCTGCATGAAGGCCAACCAAAGATGTCATCATAGCTATGTGGGTTTGGTTTGGTTTGTTATTTTCTTCACAGTCCCTTTGCCTTTTCCTGCTATTTAGACCTTTTGGATAACTGGCAACTCAAATTAGAAATGAAGGGCTGCAAAGGAGTTATCACTATGCCTTGGGGCAAAACAAACAAACAAAAGCTGATAGTTCAGTTTGTGAAAAATACTAAACGTAAAGAAAAGAGCACCTAGAAAGTCAGGTTTGCTGACCGCAACCTGCAGGCTTTCTATCAGGGATGCTGCCATACCAGCTCTATTTCAGTGTTCTTTAAGAATCTATGAGAAACTTATTTAATGGCTTGTGTCAGTGAAAATATATATTGTAAGACTGTATTTTCCTTTGATATCCACATGTATACAAATCAACTCCTGAACCACCATCAAACACCTCTTCCCCTTCCAAAAAAAGTTTCTATTATAAATAAGCCATGCCATTCTGTAAACTGTAATGTATTTTAAATCCCAAACTAAAATAATTTTGCCTTGTATTAAGCCATGAGTGTTTCTACTTGAGTCTACTGATCTCAGTCACCTAAAAAATTTAACTTCTAAATTAGGGAAACTGGGAGGACAGAATATCAGATGGAGGGAGATGATATACATTTCCATGCCTCCTGATCGTAAATACAGGGCTAGAATCTATCTACATGTCTATTTATCTACCAGTCTTTTTTAATACAATCACTAATGGCAGGGAAGAAGGGAGAGCAGCCAATATCACCTAATAGTATTTTAATTCCAGTTGAGTAGCCATGCCAGGTACACTTTTAAGTGTGTTAACTCTGAAGTTAACTTTTTTCTCTTTCAAAGATGATATTGTTTGGGTTTTGGTTTTATGTTTTCTATTTTTGTTTGTTTTTCCTTTTGCATTTCCCTGTTTGGTCACAGAAAAAAGAGTGTGATTTTAACTTTATGGCAAAAAGAAAACAATTAGTGAGCACTTTCCCAAAAGGTGGGAGGGGAAAGGAGAATCCTAGGTAGTAAAACAATATTAGGGAGCAAACTTTAAGGTGGTTGTGTTCTACCTGCTGAGAGCGGTGGTCTCAGCTGTCTATTAACAAGTTAAAAGCAGAGAAGCTCAAAGTCGGATTAGGAAGAGATGGGGTCGACGCACCACCAGCAGTCTCCCTATTTTTGTTTTTAAATGCTACTGCAGTGTTGTTTCTCACTGTCTGAACGGACCACGGCGTGGAAAACACTGATTGTCATCCTCAGTGGGAGAGCAGGTTTCCAATTTCATCAGCTGGAACGAAGTTGTATGTGTGTGTACACGGTTTAAATACACCGGGGGAAACGCGGCCTTTCCAGGGCAGCGCTTTTTCTGGGTAGACGATTAGTAAAAAAAAAAAAACTCGCCCACACTTTTGATTCTTTTCTTTCCTACCTGGATCACCTATCTCTTATCTGACCCTTTCCCTTTAGAGAATCTGTCAGGGGGGGCAGTTACTGGATTCGACCAGACTTGGCAGAGGGGGCAGTCACCTCGATTTGAGGGGGCTCAGAAATCCCCACCTGGCTAAGGGCGCGCGCACCAGCCAAGTGCACCCGGGAGAAGGGGCTGAGCCTTCGGGTAAGCTCCACGCTAGTTGCCCCTCTGGGGTGGGGTGGGCACCGTCGCTAGCCTTGCAGCCTTCGGGCTGCTGGAGGCAGTAACCTGGAGCTGTTTTTGGAGTCCTCCACTCCTGGGAAAGCTCAGAAAAAGAAGAGCGGGCACGGAGAGAGTAGGTCGGCCACCAGCGACTTCACTCACCTCAACCCTGACCCACCCGACCGTGTCATCACCACAAAGCCGGGCAGAATGTGCCCGGCCACAGACCGACCCAAGCACGGCCTCGACGGGTGCCTTCCGCAGGGCCTCGGGAGGTGAATGGGGAAGACAGGCCCATGCTCATCTTCGGACGGAAGCACCCGACCCGGCGCCACCCAGAAGGAGATGCTCCGCCCTGCCAGAGGCTCCTGGAGCCCGGGCCTCTGTCCCGGGTCCCGGGGACTCCAGCCGCAAGCCCGAGAAGGGGCAGCCTCTCTGCCCGACAGCTCTCTGTCTAACTTGCGGGTGAAGAGGCCAGGCGCGGGAGCCAGGGCCAAGGCCCAGCAGGAGAAGCGCCATGTCTGAAGCAGGAACGGCTGCAGGAGAAGGACCCGAGGCCTGAGCTGGCTGCCCTGGGATCCAGCGCGGCTCCTGACAACCAGGGAGCGCTCACACCCGCGGCGCCGCCCGGGGCTCTGCAGAAGCACTGGACAGCTTTGCCCCGCGGCTCCAGGCCTGGCCCAACCCGGGAGCCCTGCGTCCAGCGCCGCTCACGTGCCTGGCTCGGAGCTTAGCTCCCCGCCTCGAAGAAGGCGCCCGGGGTCTGGGCCTACGAGGCGGCTCCGGGTTACCCGTGCGGCAGCTGCAACGTCGCGCGGACTCGGGACCGCGCCGTCCTCCCCTGCCCTGGTCCTCTGAGGCATGCCTAGCGCGCTGCGCGGGGCCCACACGGCAAAGCCGGCGCCTGGGTGTGCGCCGCGATCCGGGTCCGGAGAAGGGGCGCGTCGGTCTGCGAACCGGGAACGAGGAATCCCCGCCGGGGCCCGGGAACGGAGAGCAGCGGCGTCGGGTCTCCTGGCTCCTTCGAAGGGTGCCTGCGGGTGGCAGAAGAAACGGCCCTAACCCTGTGCAGCCGCAGAAGAGCAGGACGGGGACCGCCGGCACCTCCATCTGGAGCCCTGCCCTGCAGTCCTGCCCAGAGACCTCGGGCGGGTGCGCGCCGGGAAGGAAGCCCCGGCGGCCGCAGCCACCGACGCGGCAGCGGGAGCGGGGCGGGCGGAGGAAGAAGCGCTCGGCGCGGGTCCCGGGCCAGGCGCCCGACTGGCTCTCCGGGCGCCGGGGAGGGCGGCTGAAGAGGGGTCGCGGTTCAGCAGACTCAGCTCTCGCCGGTGAGCGCCAACGCCACCGCCTCTTCCCCGCAGCTTTCATTCCTTTTCGGGGTCAAGATCAAGCTGTCCTTGCCGCGAGAAAACGTTGGAGACCAGAGGTGACGAGCCCCGGCGGTGCCTTCTGCTCTGCACGCAGCTCACCCGGGTCTGGGAGCAAATGAGTCCGCACTTTGTAAGCCGAGAAAACTCTGCGGAACCGCCGACCAAGCCCTTCGGCCCCCGAGTGTTTAAGAAGCTTCATTCTTACAAGAGGTCAGAGAGAGCAGACAGCGGCCCCCGAGCAATCCCGTGCTCGGATTTAAAATGTCAAAATATCGCCCGAGCTTTCTTTTTCATTCATTTCATTTGGCAGATTACAGTAAGGTTTCGTCCTTAAAACTTTTATTTATAATAAGCTCTTGTTCATTACTTTTGGCTAAAGTTATGAAATCTGAAGAGAAACGAAAAGTAGCTTTTGATTCAGTGAAACTGCGGCGCCCAAGAAGGCAAAATTGGAGGTCCCTGAACAGTTGATCCTCAAAGATTTCCTCGAGGAAAAAAAATACGGTTAGTTCTCTCCAAATAATCGCTCTGAAATGATGGCCAAAAAAACCCTCAAAGCAATTTCTTCCTCGCTCCTCCTGCTTTGTCCCTCGTTTAGCCAGACTGAGCAGAGGATGGCGGATTCACATTGTGCAATTTCTTATTAAACACAGCTGGAATCTGTGCGTTCTAGACCGAGTGCCAGGAATTTTACAGAGTTTATGGGTGTGACAGAAAATTGTCCTTTTAATGAGTTTACAAGCAGTAATCACCGGGGTTTTAACAGGACGGGCCAGGTTCGGCTCCTGGCCAGATATGAAGACATTTCCAAGATTCACCAAAGGAGGGAGCAGGAAGTGGTCTGGGGTGCTGTGGTTGATAGAACTTGCATGAGTCTAAAGTTATACTGAGTGAAGCTGGACAGGGGAGGGAGTTAGTGACCGGGTTAGGAAGAGAGGGCATGTAAGAAATTAAAGTAATTGGCCCTTCCTTATTTTCCAGGGAGATTTCCGCGGTGTCCTTTGAAGCCTGTCAGGGTCATTGAAAGCTATCTTTGTGCAGGGTGTTTGTTTTGGGGACTGAGCGTGAAGAATGTGCAGAGATCCCCTGTGAGAGCCCCTCCTGCAGAGGGTGGCATTTCTCCGTGGCCCAAGACGTGGAGAATAAACACCCTAGTGACTTAAATAAACACCGACTTAATGAGCCAAAACACTAACAAGGGAGATTGGGACCCTGAGCTCCCAGCCCAAATGATGGTCTCTGAGCAGCTGTGTGCACATCTGTCTATCACCAAGGGGAAAAAATGACTTTATAAGTCAAAGTGGCTACAGTTAAGCACAGTAACCGGTGCCCTTTCTCCTTCGAATGAGTCAAAGCCACTTGACAGTTTCTTTTATAAAAAGACTGCTCATAATAGGAAGGCTTTAATTCCCCATGCACATCTCAGTCTGCTAGATCAGGACAGGAAAGATGGGGAAAACTAAGAAATAAATGAGTGTATTAATGGTGACACTTACGGATGGGGAAAAATCAAAATTGTGAAACTGTCATGTCAGAAAATAAATAGACTCTCCCTGGGGTACGATAATTTACAAAGCACAAGCAAACCAATCCTGTTATCCTGAGTAGAATTTTAATAAATAATGCCATTTCTTTCACTAATTTTAGAAGCTAAACACAGGAGATACATCATTTTTGCCCCAAGCAAAAATAATATGGAGCCTACACAGTTACTGGGATTTTTTTCTGGACACTAACCAGCAGCAGTGCAGTGAACTCCTGGCCTGCTGGTCTACTTTCTATTTGTACAGATTTATTCACAATGTTGCCATCCTTGTTCCAGTTCCCTTTTTCTTTCCAAGCTGATAAATTATTTTACTTTCACAGTCTTGCCATAAACTTTCTAACATGTAAAAGCTGGGTTAACATATGAATGCTGTGGAGAAGAGCTAGTGGTAAACAATACTGCATATCTAAATAATAAAAAATAAATACCCCAAAGCTAAATTCACTCCTTTTCTGTCATTTAATAAACCCATTCATTACTCTTGGTTCAAATAATAGCCTTCAAAGTAACCTGCAATTCAGAACCACCATAAAGTAAGAAAGCAAGAAAACTGTTATTTAGGGGGAAAAAATAGGGCCCAATAACATCAATACACCACTCACCTTTCAGAAACAGAATCATCATACTCCTGGTATTTGACTAAGTTTTAATTTAGACTGATTTAGGTACAATAGAAAAGAAACCTGAAAACACATGCTGTTTTGGTAACAAATACCAGGTTGCCAGATTTGTCGGCATACTTTGCAACCTAGAAACTAGGAACAGGAGAAACAGGAATAGGCTACAGATTTGAAAGCTTCGAGGGCATGAGAAGTAATGGCATTCTGGAAAAGTTTTTTTTTCACATTGGTGCCTTTTAAAAGCCTGCCATTAAAAAAAACCCAAGAAAACAAACAACAACCAAAAAACCCCACTAAATTTGACAAAAATAGTTATATTACTAATGGTCACTTCTATTTCTAATTGCCTCACATAGAGAGCGTTAAGACATTTGGGCACTTGGTTTTTCCCCCCTAATACTGTACTTGCATTTTAATCTACGTAAATTGTTTAACACTAGATATGAAAAATGTAAACTTAATTTTCTCCCCATCAAAAAAGTTGCAAGATCACAATTTTCCTATTCACCTTAGAATGCAACCAGTTCCTCCCAGACCAGAAACTCTCATTTTCACTATTTTGACTTCTCTCTCTCTCTTTTTTCCCATTTCTCTTTCCTCTTCTCTACATTGCTTCATAAATAAATTAAAAAGAAAGAATTGAAATTCAGTTTATTTGTAATTCCTATCCATTTAAAAGCAAAAAGAAAGGCTACCGAAATGGGCACACTGGTTGCCCAGAACCAGGACTGGGTGACTGGGTGTTTTTGTTTTGTTTGGGTTCCCCCCACCACCACCACCGATCTCTGCACTGAGAGGGGAAATGGAAAAGTGGGAAAAGTCAAAAAGAGAAGAGGACAACTAATCTTGAGATCATTGTCTTTTGATTTTTAAAAAAGGTATTCATGAAAATCCACCATTCCTTTATGCGCAAAGAACCCCAGAAACAAGCTGCAAAAAAAAAAAGTTCCTGATTTCTATTTACAAGTGTCCCTAGTTGCCACAGTAGGTTGCTGCTCCAACCATCCCTGTGAGGACCCAGTCCCTCCCCCCTTTAGGATCCCAAGTCCACCAGACTGGAGGTGAGGGGACCGAGCAGGGAGTCCTGGAGCTGATGCGGGTGGGCCTGCAGGCTGTGGCCAGGCTGCGAGGCTGTTAAGCCGGGGAGAGAATAGTTTGAGCTCCTGGAGTGGCCCATATTGCCCTGCAGCAGCAGGACCGAGTTCTGGTCTGGACTTTGGGGAGGCGAGAATTCCTCTTCTGAGCTGGACATGAGCGGCTTGCCCCCTTCCAGAGGAGAGAGTTGATTCTGCTTGTTGGAGGAGGAGTTATTGTTTTCGGTGTTCTCCCTAAGAAATAGAGGACAACACCATATGGTTAAAGGGGGGAAAAAAGGTTTTAAAAAAAGTGTGAGAGGGAGGGAGGAGAGCTGGAAGGAGGAAAGGGCCATTGTGCAATCTGTCACCGAACCAAATGGAGGAGCTCTGCCCTCCCACCCATCCCCAAGGGTCATGGGGGAGGTGAGAAGGAGGTAGAGGAGAGCGGAGCAGTGGGAATCCACGCAGAAGTCTGTGTGCCCTTCTAGATTTCAGAGAGCCAGCTAAGCAAGGCTCATTGGAAACAAAAATTATTTTTAAAATTTCGTTCAATCAGTTATTTAAAAGTACCTACAAATTAGCCCCATGTTTAAAAATAACTAAGCTTGAAAATCTTTCAACAAACGGTTGCTGGTAAGGAAGAAAATTATCACGGGACAAGCATAGCATCCAATGCACAAGTGTTTGGGGTGAGCCAAGCCCATCGCCCTGATCCCATCTGAGGAAGCAATTTAGCGTCGTTTCCCTGGCGCTGCCCGGAGGTTGTGGTTTTCGAAACACAGGACAGGTCATGGGAAGTGGTGCCCAGAACGGCCCAGTGACCTGGGTAGACACAGGGAGCCAGGCCAGTCTCTCCTGTTTCATCAGGGAGCGGACCCTCGGGCCTGGCTCATGGGACAGCCGTTGTGTAACTAAAACCTCGGGAACCGAACAGCCTCTGCCGGCGTTTCTCGCTCAATCCCTGGCCCTTCACAACCCCCTCTTACAACTCCCTACCTGCATCTACACCTGCGGATTCCTTTCCTGGCAGGGGAAACTTCGCGGCCGGGTACCGCGTGCGAGCACCCGAGGTAGGCTCAGACGCACCGGGGCGTGGGTCCCAGCCCACCCTTCGTCCGGCTTAACTTCAGGATTTCGCTGCCCTTGTCGCTTCCGCCTTCTCCGTCCTACCCAGCCCCAGCGCCTGCCTGCTTCCCCCTTCCTCGCAGTCTCAGCCCCCAGACAGCCTAGAGCGGTTGGATTGATCCAGGTTCTATGCACTTCCACCCAGAGGGGAACAAGGAGGCGCGATCTTTGGCCCCAAGGCTCGCAAGCGAACAAAGGAAAGCGCCCCGGCCCGAGCGCTCGGGTTCTGCGACCCCCGGAGCGCTCTCCCCGCGGCCGCTGCCCCACGCGCTTTTCCGAATCTCGGTCGGAAACGCCACAGCCAGCCCGCAAGAGTCAGGCCAGGTGGCCGGAGACGTTGGCGCCGGAGAGAAGGCAAAAACAGCTCGTTTTGGTTTTGCATTGCCTGCTGAGGTCCAGGGTGAAAGAAGGCTGCGACTAACGACCGCTTCTTTACCCAGGACCGCGGCGCGGTCAGCGGGACAAAACGACTGACAGACAGACACACGGGCCGCGACAACTGGGTCACGCGCGAGTGAGGCGGGCGCGGAGTACTGCGTCCTCGGCTTGGGATACCGGGGAACAAATGCAGCGCAGACTCTCCCCGAAGTCTGTTCTCTGGGGATTTGTTTGGAAAGGTTTGTCCCTTTGTCCAGCTAAGTATGGAATGAAGCGGGCGACCAGAAGAAGAGCCGGGCACCGAGCGGGCCAGCTCCACTCCTGCGGGAGCAAAAGGAGAGAGGTTCGCCCCCTCAACGCCCCACTGAACCCTCTTCCCCGCGATGCCAAATCAACACTTTCCTTCTCGTTAACTAAAAGCTGCCTCTCCATCCCGTCGGCTCCTCGCCTCGGCCAGCCAGGGAGGCAGGAAAAACAAACCTAGCGCCAATGTTTTCCAGTATCCCCACCCCAAGAAACCCACGCGCGGGCGGCTCGAAGAACTGGTGGCCCTATCCTTAGCAAGCGATCTCAGAGGTCACGAACTCTCCCTGCAGCGCCGCGAAGGCCGGGGCGCCGCCCCGCGGACGGGCTCCGGCCGGCGGCGAGGGCGCGGTGGCGGCTGCCCGCGGGGACGGGAAGGGGCGGAGAGGAAGGGACTGCTTCCCGGGGTAGCCCGAGCCCCGGGAAGCACGTCGCGTACCTTTCCTTGGCTTCGGCGGCCCGGTCTCTCTGCCTCCGGTTCTTAAACCAGTTGCTGACCTGGGTGGTGGTGAGGCCGGTGGCCTCGGCCAGCTCCCGTTTCTCACGTGGCGAGGGGTAGGGGTTGTGCGCGTACCACTCGCGCAGCACGCCCCGCGACTTCTCCTTGAAGCAGTAGCTGGTCTCCTCGCCGTCCCAGATGGTGCGCGGCAGTGGGAATTTTCGGCGCACGCGATATTTGCCCACCGCACCCAGGGGCCGGCCGCGTAACTTCTCGGCCTCTACATAGTGCGCCTTCAGCCACAACTGCTGTAGCTTGGGGTGGTTATGAGGCGAGAACTGGTGACTCTCCAGGATCTTGTAGAGCTCGCGGAAGTTGCCGCGGTGGAAGGCGACCACGGCCTTGGCCTTGAGCACGCTCTCGTTCTTGTGCAGGTGGTCGCAGGCGGGCAGTGACCATAGGAACCTCCCCAGGCGCTCCAGGTTTCCGCCTTGCTGCAGAACCTCGCACACGCACGCCACTTGTTCCTGCGTAAAGCCGAACGACGGCAGCATCGACATGGCTGGAGCCTACCGGGGCGCACTGCCCGGGCGCACGCGGGCGGAGAGCCGAGCCGAAAAGAACAGGGGACGGCGGCCGCAGGGAGGGGGATGCGGCTGCTCCTAACCCCCTCCCTAGGCTTTGCGTCCGCGAGGAAGTCGGGATTTGGGGACTTGGAAGTCGGGAAGTCGAGGAGCAGCAAAAATAGGGACGCGCTGTGTACAGATCCGCTGGCGAACTCTGCAGCTTCTCGGGCCTCGCTAGCTTCGGCTTCCCGCCCGGTGGATGCAGATCGTTGCCGGGGAACTTGGTTTCTGTTCTCCCCGCAGCGGCCTTAAAGCGCGCAGAGGCTCCGGCACGCTGATTGGCTGCGGGCGGCGCCTATCCGGGGCTGGCCAGCCAGCGCGCCGCCTGCTCGGGCACTCGGGCCGCGCCGCCCCGCGCGGGGAGGGCGAGGCTGCGGAGCTGGGGGTAGGGGGGAAGAGGAGGAGGTGGGAGGAGGACCCGGAAAGGTGGGAAGCGAGGCGGGGTGGGGGTGAGCAGTGGTGCCGGGCGTGGGAGTGGGTGGGCACAACGCGAAACTCTCTGCAGTGACATCTAAGGGGAGCCGCGTGCACATCTATGCACAAATCAATGACTCTAGACCTTTCTAATTCGCCTCCTCTCCATATCCCTGTCCCTTGCAGACTTGCCCTTTCCCGGTGAGCTCATATTTAATTACCTTAATGTTGGAATGAATAAATAATGGATTGATGAATAGCTTATGGAACGTGATAAATAATACAAGAGCAGGCCAGAGCTCGGGCCTGTACTGGCTAGAAGAACGGCTGCTCGTCGGGCTGACTTCAGCTGCGGGAAGCAAACCTAATTTCCTCCTCCCTCTCCCTCTGCCCCCCCCCATCCGCCGCCCACCAAAAGGCACAGGTATTCCCAGATGGACAGTCCCTCGCTCGTTCTCAAAGGAACACAATTTGGGATCAGACAAAGAGCTCTGAAGTATAGTTGCTGAGCAGATAGACTCCCAAGAGTTCATTTATGATTTGATATCTGGACGTTCAATAGTTTAAACCCCGTAGGTTTCTTGACCGCTACGTTTTCCAGCGTCGCCTCTCCTACTGAGGAATGCCGAGAAGCTTTACTTGCTATTAGCGAAAATGCTTTGGGAACCTCATAGGAAAGGCGCTGGATGGAGTGTAAATTAAATAAAACTGTGCCCGTCTCCAATAACCGTCCGGTTGTAACATAATCCTTGCCCAGCGCTGAGAGGGACACTGCCCTCAAAGTGCGGAGGACAGCAGCTCCAAGACGGTTAAATAAAAGGCTCTGTGTGTGTGTGTGTGTGTGTGTACACGTGCGCGTGCGCGCGTGGTATTGCAGTGCTGGCCTATTTTACTGCCCAGGAATGAAAAATGTCCTGCAATCCAAGTCCCATCATCTGCTATTTTGTGTATGTATGGGGAATGCTTAGTAAAACTGAGCAAACAAATGGAGCTGTAATTATCTTAAACCTCATTTGCACACCTTGCTCCAAAGCAATTATTTAAAAGATTTTGAAAACAATTAGCCTCTCTAAACAAAGATAATCTATTGTCAGTAGCTGGGACTGGCAGGAGATAAGAACAATACTAGGAGATAAGGGGAGTAGAATGGTGGAAGGAGAGTGACTTTTTGACTGTACTTATCTCTGATTAGATAAGTTCAAAACAGAATTTTAAGTACACTTCAAAAATGCTTTTGATTTAAATGTGCTCTCTTAGCAAATGCAAAGAACAATCTTGCGCGTCTGTAAATTCTCTTGTATTCCTTAAATATGTTTTGATTCCATCAACCAGAGTCCAGCACAGCAAAACCATTTGTATATTGAGATGTAAGTGGAAGGAGAAGCACGTGTGCTGGTTTCCCCTTGTATTGTTTATAATGGTTTTAAAATAATGCACTTAGTTCAGACAACCAGCAACAGTGCAAAACTCCTGAAGAGTCCCCACCTCTGGTCTGCCTCTAGGGAGATTCCAAGCAGATCCAAAGCGGCTTCGCTGCTGAACTCCCACACAATGCTTTTTCGTCCTTGAAACTCCGCATATCAGATGCAATTAGACCCTGGAAGCATATGCTGATATTTCATATTTCATGTTTAAGCTGATTTGTGATTTTTTAAACGCATTTAATGGGTGTGTATTATTTCAAAACAGCCCCTGCCACATGATGTGCCCAATGACTTACTTTCTAAACTGGAAATCTGGCAGGCTGCGCCCAAGCCCAAGTGTCTGGTAATTTTCCCTCGCGGTCTTATTTTAGTGCTTATGATGTTTCAAAATGAAGTCTTAAAGAACTGCAGTGTCCTGCCAGAAGGAATGTCTCTGCTTGGAACAGATCCTTATTGACAAGGCAGCTGTGTGAGGACCGGAACGGAGGCTTAACCTGGCTCTAAAAATCAGTTAATACCCTAAAATGTGGAGCAAGGGCGCAGAATTATAACGCGGGGAGGGGGAAGGGGGGACTGTAACTACAGCCGCGTCTTTTAAAATACAAACGGTACCTTGAGTATAGGTTGTGCTTTGTAATTAACATTGTTGTATAAGGAAATGAGGCATAGCTTGGACAAATAAGGGCAGGTATAAATTTACAGTGGTGACGGACAGCTGAGATGGCAATTAGACACCAGTGCGACCCCTTTTTTTCCCCCGGCTTCCTCCAGATCGCTCTTCCCACTTCTTTTCATCTCTCTTCAAAGAGGAACCAGGACGTACTAGATGTTGGCGGCGACTGGAGCTACCAGCGTGTGGGTACTTGTGATTGCAAGCAGCGGAGGTGATAAGTGGTGCTCGGGGCTCTCGGAGGCCATGCCCGCCAGCCAGCATTTCTCCTCCCGTTTAAACTAATGGTTCTTCCAACCAGAAAGGAAAAGTACTCTGCGCTTTGTACCAAGGAGCCTACCGGCTATTTCGATCCCTTGGATAGGAGAACCAATTGTTATAAATGTTAATTATTGTCTCGGATGTATAAGGTTTCCCAAAATGGAACCTTTCACTGGGAACCACTAAAAGAGGTAAAATGACATGAATTTACAAACCACATAAACCAAATGACCCATTTTAAATCGCGCACAGAAAGGTTTAAGTTGTTCTGGTAACATAAAACCGTTCCTGTCAATGCAAATCACTGGAAAACCAGAGATGCGTCCGAGATTTAAAGGGAACGTAGAGAGCTAGCCCTACGGCTGCCGCCATCCGAGGGTTAGACGCTGCGGGCCAGAGGCGCCCGACGCCGGATTTCGGCTCCGCTCTGCAGGTAAAGGCCAGTGTGGGCACAACTGTCCACGGAAAGGCCACTGCGAAGGCACGAGGCTGGTGTTCCTCGGCTAAACTGACTTAAGGCCTGGGTTGAAAAACCTTCAGGTTGGACCCGCTTGTTTCCCTTCCGGCTTGGAGCGAGATGATTTGGGACTCCCAGCCCGCTTTCTTGTCATTCTTTCGCCATCAAGAAACACAGCGGGATCCTTTTCTGCCCCTAGATATTTGGAAGGGGAGGGCATTGGGAGGTGGTTCTCCAATAAATCAGGGCCGTCGCTCTGGGTATGTGGAGACTCCTCAAATCCTGGCCGAAGAGACAGCGTTCGTCTTTCCCCTCTGCTTGGTGGGGCAGCTCCGAGCGCCCTCGCCCCGTGCGAGCCTGGGTCCCGACGTCCCGCGTGGTGGCGGAGCAGTCGCCCACCTGCCTCCCGGGAGAAGCCGCCCTTCGAATAAGCCAAAGGCTTAGGCAGGGCGATCTGCGGACCCAGAGAAGAGAAACCCAAAACCAGTCCATTAGTAAATGAGTTTTGTGTTGTCAAGGTTCTTTCCCATCCACTTGCTGTTCTGAAAAATAGATCACGTTTCGTTATCTTTAGTGGGAATCTGCAACGTGACACCGGATCCGCGCGGCCCGGGCCTTCCTCCCTCCCTCCTCGCCTCGCTCTGCGGGGCGGAGGGGAGCCGGCCAGCCTCCCCGGCTTATTTCTGAACAATGAGGATTTGTCTGTTCCCCTAATATATTTATGCATGTATGGAGGAAGGGAGTCTTCTGGAGGCGGGAAGCGCGCGAACAGAGCCTCCAGTTTCCTTGGTGCGAAAACGCAGCGCCAGCCCAGAGCGCCCCGGGGCCGTCTCCCCCCGCCGCCCGCCCCCCACACCTGGACAAACAAACCCCGCTGTGCACGCCCGGCCCGCAGCTAAAAGCCCTGCGGCCCCGAGCAGCTCCCGAAAATACGGTCTTCCCATTGCCCAGAGTGGGTCCGGGGGAGTAGGGTGGGGGCGGCAGCGAAGGGAGAAAGAGACCGAGACACCACCCGGGGCTCAGATTGGAGGGGACAGAGCTGGGGTGGGGGTGGCAAGTTTAATGGGGCTCATCCTCTCACCCTCTCTGTGCCCCTACGATTAGTCTCTCTCTGAAGGCGTGTGTCTCTTTCTGTGTCGTTCTCCCCTGTCCTTCATTCAGAAAGAAGCTCTTTGTGTGTGAACCTCTGTCCCCCACCACCTCCGATTGCCTCTGTCTGGATCTCTCCATTTCTGTTCCTCCGATTCCCCTCCCGTTGCCCTCGGCTCTGGGAGCCTGTTTCTGTCCCCGACCCAGCGCCTAGAGGTTTCGCGCTTAGAGGGTGCTGATGGCGCGCCAGGCCCAGTCGGTCCGGAGGCCACGCTCTGTGAAGGTGCGGCCAAGAGCTGGGAGCGCCCGCGGCCAAGGCGGGAGAAGGTGGGTTGAATACCTGGGGGAGGGGGGAAAAAAGGGCCGGGCTCAGCTGTACTCTGAGATGGTTCGTGCCCAGGTTTAAGCCACAGGTAGCTTTCTGGAAAGTGAATAGGGGTAGGGGAGGGGTGGAGATGACAATAATCAGGTTTAAGAATTTCAGACACTCTCTGCACACACACACACACACTTTAAAAAAAAATCTCCTAAGGGCAAGTTTACAAAATGAAACTACAAGAATCCTTATCTTCCATTGAATTTCCAATCAACTTTTTTTTTTCTAAACTAATGTACATCCTGAATACCGCATCTGTCTAAGCTAAGAAGAATTTCCTTTTGGGAGGTGAAAGCCTGCAGCTCGTCCTGTTCAGAGGAAAGTGCTAGTGACGGTAATGCAGGGTGACACTAAATAAACAGTTAGGGTGGACTGGAAAGATGGAGCTAATTATCCAGTGAGCTGTGTTTCAACCCAGACCATCAGGGGCTGATTTGTTTTGGCTCATAGTCCCAAGAAGGAGAAGGACCACTCTCTTCTCTACATCTCTTTGGGATCCTGACCATTCATGTCTCAAACAAAATAAAAAACAAAACCATTACCCAGATATCACGTCTTCGATTATAATGTCTGGTTTAAGCCTCCTCTGAAGACCTTATGAAAATGCCCACTCCATCACCCCACAGCCCTGGAGAGAAGATCCAAATGACCTAAAAATATACTCCCAGGAGAGGAAAACCATGATAGTTTGGCTCCAAAGTCTTTTTTTTTTTTTTTTTTTTTTTTTGAGACCAAATGATAAGGAAAGAGGGCATCGGGCACCCCTCCACTCTTCACCTGTAGTCTTAAAATGTATTTATAAAATTACGTATTTATAACAACTGTCATGTTGGCCTGTTTTTTTTCACAATGAATTTTCCTCCCCCTTCAAAAAAAAAAATCAGGCTTCGTGAAATTTTAGATGCAATTAGATTTATTGTTTGCCTGATTCACTGACTATCCGGTTTCCTCAGGTAAGCCTGCACTTATATATAAATCCTAGTAACTTAAAACTTTTCCCTCTCCACTTTGCTCTCCTCCCCCCATCCCCAACATTCTGATATTAATAATCCCCGGCTGCCCCTCTTTCCGGGTCATTACGGTACTGCTGGTCTCTAATCAATCCTAATGCGATGGCAATTGGAGTCCCTGATGACTGCGGCTCGGGTTTCTTGTAATGGCTCTACCACATTTTCCTGGACCTCCTTCTTTAACCTGAGATGCCAGGGGGACGAGTCCTTTCTCGGCTGCTGATTACTTCAAGATGTGGGGGCTGGTTTGAGCAGAAGGAGAAAGAGACACGCGCACAGCGTGGCTGCCGCAGCGGGCTGGGCGGCTGGAGCGAGCAGAAGTCTGCTTGCGGTGCTGCGGCACCCGGACGCCTCTCACTACTTGCCTTTTCTTTTTCTCCATTTTCCATGCCCAAACTCACCCCGGCAGAGCAGATTTTTCGGCTGCGGAGCCTCCTGGTGGTTTCTGGGCCTCTCCAATGCTTGCGGGCTCCTACCCTGCAGCGTTGGCCCCAGCTCCCAGGCCAGGCCTGCCCCTAGCTCCCAGAGTCAGCTTCTCTTTCCTCCTGGTTGTTTGCTCCCAGTCCCTCTCCCTCCCAAATTTTAGTGTCGTTTTCCTGAAGGGAAAACTAGATTCTTCCCACCCCACCCCCTAGTTAACCCTTGACCTTTCTCCCCTTCCTCACCCCCTTCAGTGCTTGGAGCATCCAACCTGTTCCTGACTCAGAGCCGAGACCCAGAGTCCAGAAGCTTGGTCCGGTCATGTCGGGTTATGACCCCTTCTGCCTGCCTTCCTTGCCTGGAACTGGCCCCGACCTCCGAGTCCATCCACTCGGAATCCTTAACCTCTAGCTAGGGGCAAGGCCCAGCACCTCCTTCTCTCTCACACTCGGAGAAGAGCCAAGGGTGGGAACCTAAGCCTGCCTTCCTCTCCCCGGCTCCTTGCTCGCTTCTCCTCCTGCGGGCCCAGGCCCGGCGGCGAGGCGATCCAGCACGTTTGCAACCTTTGTACGTATTCTTCCATCTCGTAGTCTAATGCCATTTAGCGTAACCCGAGCCTCGGATAATTGCCACTTCTCTGACGTGATACTTTCAAAAACGAGATAATGCATCTGAATTGCGGAAGAAAGTACTGTGGACAAATTGAGCGTTGAGCTGCCGACATGGATCGCTTTGTTAGGGGCGGACGGCGGTTCGTGACTCAGTGCATTTCTGGGAGCCGCCTGCGCTCTGCAGCTGGGTCAACTCGAGGCGCACTCTCCCTTTGGCTTTTCGGGCGCGGGTTCAGGGGGTGGGGGTGGGAGCCCTTTCAGTGCACACCCACTCCGTGGCAAATGTTTTGTGCACTGCATTCCCACACGAGCACATTATTTGGGTTCTAAATGACACGGATTTTCGCAGACAGAGCTTGACCGCCTCTGCCTCTGAGTGGGCCGCGATTTGCGTCCCGGATCCTTGGAGAAAGAAATACTGGTGGAAGGTGAGAAGATGCTTACGCTTACCACTCGCTCCCACGCCTTTGAGCGTCTCACCTGGGCTTGGAGGCGAGCCAGCAGGATGAGGCTTCCAGGCAGCGTGCGGACCGCAAGTAGCGTTTTTAGTGTTTAAAAAGAGCCGTAAGGTCTTCTCTTGTTACCCAAGCCGACTCGCCGCCCTCCCACCCCCACCCCCACCCCATACGCAGGCCCGACTCCACATCTCGTGGGCCCAGCCGGGGGCCCCAGGTAAGCCGTTCTGCCAGGTGCGCAAGTGCCGGAGCGCGGCCACCTCGCCGTCCGCTGACCGGGCGGAGGGTTCGTGGCTCCCGGCGCTCGCGGTCCCGCCCGCGGACCCGCAGGGCCAAGCCTGGAGCAGCCGGTACTCACCCGGCGCCCCGCCACCGGCCAGGAACCCCCCCCCAGCCCAGCCCTCCCGGGGGCCGCGCGAGAACTAGAGCGCGCCGGCGCCGGCCCCGCCCCGCCCCGCCGGGCGGCCAGAGGTCGCGCGTTCTCGGCCGGGCGCGGGAGCGTGGCCGGGCCCCGAGCAGGCCGCAGTCGCCGCCGTTCTGAGGGTCGCTCCCCCCAGGCTGTCGGGAAGAGCAGGAGGGGCGTGAGGAGGGGCGGGCAGGGGGGCGCGGGCGCGAAGAGGCGCCAGGAGGTCAGCGGATCTGGGAGGGGTGCGGGCGCGCGGCGGGCGCGGCGGGAGGAGAGAGAGGGCGCTGTCTTCCTGGCGAAGGAGCCCCGGCCTAGCCGGCGGGAACCGAAACAAACTAGAAAAGCAGCCCGGCGGAAGCCCCTGGGTGAGCGGCCGGCACGGCGGGGAGGGGGCTGAGGGGGCCGAGCCGACGCTCGGCCTGGAGACCGCTCGGCCCGCGCCGGGAACCCGCCAGCGCCACGTCGCCAAGAGCAGGGCTTGCGCGAGGGGAGCCCGCCAGGCCCCTTCTGCTCTTCTCACGGCCACCTTCCTTCAGGCCATCTCTCGCTCGCTCTCTCTCTGAAGAGTCGGGATCCCCTTTCGCCAAGAGGAGGCCGCCTTTCGGGTCCCCTGGGCCCTACAGCGGGACACCGCGACGCCAGCTAATCCTTCACGGCCGAGCCTCACCTGGTTTGGCCGCTCCTTGTCCAGGAACAACAGAGAGATGGCAGATCCTCTTATTTCCAGTACCCCACTGCCTGGGGCGCACGTGGAGAGACCAGAAGTGCCCCAAAGACAACTGTCATCCAGTCCCTACACAGACCCACAAAATTAAAAAAAAAAGAATGTATATTAACTCGGGAGAAACCGCAATCCTATCTTTCCATCCCAACGGCACACACTTCTGTTATCTACAGAGGATAATGTGTCCCCGTCTTTCCAGGTTCATAACAAACTAGGCAAAGAAAAAAACAAAAAGATCCCAAACTCACTTATCTTCTGCCTTGAAAGGTCCCACTGGATTTATGGACGTAGCTAAAGGGCTTCTTGGTTTGCACTTAGGCACTAGAACCGAGCATCCCTTTCAATGTCCGCTACCAGAGTGTCTCAAGCTCACAGCTCCCTAGGAATTCCCCGGGCAGTCTTCCCGACTCTTCCTCAGCTCCTCCCGCGGAATCCAGGTGGCCTTGCAGTTCCGCTTTGGGCAGGAGAGCCATTTCCTACGAGTTTCTGGGTGGGCTGCGGCTGCCTGCCTCCGCGCATCGAGAAACGCTTCTCTTCTGGGAACGTCTGTTTCCAGTCATCCGATTTTCTAATTTCTTTGATCAACCTAAATATTTTCTTGGCAAACGGAAATTGACCATGCCATGAATATGATAACAACCTGCTTGGGAAAGAAAAAAGCGATTTTGTTTCCAAGCAGCAAGAAAAAAAAAGAAAGAAAAGAACTGGCTGGTAGGAATGCCTGCAACAGATTCCACCATATACATCTTTTTTGCTGTCTCTGACCAGTTTTGTGAATGCTGCCTTTCCTCCCTAATAAAGCTTTCTCTTTTTTCCTCCTCCTCTCAGTTAAACACACACCTAGTCTCCTAAAAGTCTTTGATGCTCTTTATTTAAAAGAATAAAAAGTTGCACTTCGGTGGAGGCCACTGGAAAATACCTCTTTACAACATAGATGAAAGGCAGGGTTAATATAATATTCTCTTAAACCCTTTGCCTTCTGAGTCAAAATAAATATTTTCTTCTGCATGTGATTGTACATCCTGCCATTTGGTTGCGGCTGTAGGCAAATCGACCAGCAATAAAGTGTTTTGAGGCTGTGTATTATATGCAGCTCTCAAGAAATCAAGGGAGGGGGAGGGAGCAGCCTGACTTCACAGGCAAAGAGTTGGTGGAGTTCTGAAAAAGCTGCAAGAAAAGGACCTTTCACCTCTCATTAGTGAAGCCATCAGTGCTCAGGCAGAGCGGAGCTGAGGTCATGTTACATATGGCACACAGTCTGCTCAGCACTTGAAACGTCAGCTTTGAAATTTTAGAGAGGGGAAAGGTCATCTTTAATAAGCTAAAGTCTGGGACTCCCAGTGCCCTCATTGCAAACTGGGTGGGTGTCCATATGCTTCAAACCCTCTGCACAAGTTTTTTTTTCTTCTTCTTTTTTGTATGTGTAGTTTTAAGCGGATTTTTGTTTCACAGCTCCTTTTAAGCTGTAATGTTTTTAGCTGTTAATGCTCCAAAGGCCTTTCATTTTTATAGCAACTCTGTCATCTTTCCTTTTCTTTTCACGCATTCATAAAACCGTCTGTTCTGAGTGATAGCTTTTTGGAGTTCGACTTCCCAGGAGAAGAGAAGTGTATCTGTCCTTCAGCATACATGGATCCAGACATGGGGGCTATAGCGTTACCCTTCTGAGTGGGTAATTTAGACTTCACTCTTGTACACTACATAATTTACTGGACTTTCAAAACATTAAAACTTCCATAGTATATAAAAGCTCTAGTTCCTGAAACTTCCTGGGTACTACTAAAAATTTTCATGCCGGTTACTGAAATTTCACATTTTATTTTAACCATGTGGGGGAAACTCAAATCAGGGTATATTGATTCTTCTATAAAGCTTAAAGTTAAGACTGACAGATGCTATAATGGTAAATACAGTACTAAAAAAAAATGTGCTAATATCTCACTTCCTTGTTCAGAAAATATTAAGAACATTTGTGAATGTTTAATCCTCAAATTTGTTCAAGAAATGAAGTCAGCTCAACCTAAGCAGCAGAACTACTCCCAGATCACTTTGCAGCCACTGTAGAGATGGCTATAAATACTTTTCTTTCATGTAACTCTGCAAGGAACTTCTCAGTAGTGATCTGTCATTTATTCAGTTCTGGAAAATACAATTTTTTCCCAGATGGACCTACTGTCCAAGAGAAGCTGCCTCAGCACACCATTACATTCATTCTTTATTTATTTTTCTTTATATCTGTTCTGTCAATCCATTTTCTCTTTTTATCTATATATTCTAGCTTCTGGTTGTTTTTCAGTTTTTCTACTTTTACATGAAAGTTATATATTTTGTCCTTATAAAATGAACTTTAAAAAAATAAGACAATTGTGTATGGTAATCAATTCCAAACAGGTAGACTCAATGATATTTCAAAATGCCTTCTCCTGTACTGAAAATTGTTAACAGTAGAATAACCTTCAAACATCTCTTGAACCAATTAGAGATTTCTCAATACTAAAGAACTTAATGAGTGTGATTTTGCAGATAGGTTTTGGTATTGCTTTCTTTCTCGTTAGATTCTCAAAAATTCTTAATTTTGCATGAATGAATATTAAAAACAACAGTGTGCACATAAGAGTAACAGACACTATAGATTGGCAGAACGATTTCATAACCAAGAGTGACATCAAGTAAATAATTTATTTCTAATCACTTCCCTACATTAGGATTTACTGCAAATGAGCTAGTGATACTTTAGCTACCCCAAAACACTTGAGGCCTTGATGACCCGAATGGTATACTAAATTCAATCAATCCAGTCCATAAAAAGTGAAAAGAAGGGTACAAATCATAGTCTTGGGGAGTGCAGGTGTGTGCATACGTGAGTGTAAGTCTGTTGGAGAGAGAGGTAATGTTGCCATTTTGTATTTTATATTTTAAAGCTCTTAAAAATACTCTAGGAAAATTGAAGAACAGATTGTGTCACTCCGGTAAGCCTGAAAACACAAGAAGTGAAATATTTCAAGAGGCAGAGTCATCACTGACAAGTCGATAACTCACCAAAGACCTATAAAAGGAATACTAATACTTTACATTTTTAATAACATCCTTCACTCAAGACTTTAACATTTTACAAGCCTGATCTCATTCATCTCCTCAGAACTTTTGGGAGATATTACCTTATTACAAAGAGTGATTATCCCTATTATAAAAAATTGGCAGAGAGGTTGTGTGATTTGCCTGTGCTAATATAATCCAGAGGCAGCTTGGGGACAAGAACTATGAATCCCAGATTCTTCCTAATTTATCTAAAAAAACAATTTTCCATAAAGAGATAAGTGATGAAAATATTTGGATTTAGTGAGTCCTTATGGAATGTTTTCCCCTCAAGTTAAAGACTCTATAATTCAGGAAGGAGATTTGTAAGAGGTTTTTTTAAATGTCTTTAAATTACCAAGAAAAAAGTGTGATGTGAAGTGGCATCAGTCCACCTAGGTCTGGCTATTCCTCCATTCTGTCTGGAAAAATGCCACAGCCTTAGTTGGTACAAATGTCATGTGGGAGGAGACGACAGATTACAGAACCATGAGGTAATTACTACAGCTTAACTGTCCCACAGAGAAACTATTTAGTGTTCATAAACAGGGTTACAATAGAATATATAGTGTATGATAAGATTTGGACTGTCCTAGAATAACACCTGTGATCCTTTCTTTGGCTTATTTAGGGGAAGAAATACCAGAAATTCTAGAAAATTAAGGATTTGGTAAATCTTTTGGGCATGCTTCACAAACGTTGGTGGACAAGCAAGTGACCCCAGCACCTGTAACAGGGCAGTTCACTGGGCCCCACCCCTAGAGTTTTTGAAACCCTAGGTCTAAAGAGGGGGCCCTGGAAATCTGCATTTTAACAAGAACCCCAGGTAATTTTTGTTCATTTTTTTTAATTTATGAAACATAACCACATACAAACACAAACATTCTTACGATATGACATCTCCATTCTTGTTATATAATCAGTAACTCACAATATCATCACATAGTTGTATATTCATCATCATGACCATTTCTTAGAACATTTGCATCAATTCAGAAAAAGAAATAAAAAGAAAACAGAAAAAAATTCATGTACACCATACCCCTGATCCCTCCCTTTCATTGATCACTGGCATTTCAATCTACTAAATTTATTTTAACATTTGTTCCCCCATTATTTATTTATTTTTAATCTGTATGTTTTACTCATCTGTCGATAAGGTAGATGAAAGGAGCATCAGAAACAAGGTTTCACAATCACACAGTCACATTGTGAAAGCTATATCATTCTACAATCATCATCAAGAAACATGGCTGCTGGAACACAGCTCCACATTTTCAGGCAGCTCCCTCCAGCCTCTCCATTACACCTTAACTAAAAAGGTGATATCTATTTGATGCATAAGAATAACCTCCAGGATAACCTCTCCACTCTGGAATCTCTCAACCATTGACATTTTATTTTGTCTCATTTCTCTCTTTCCCCTTTTGGTCGAGAAGGTTTTCTCAATCCCTTGATGCTGAGTCCCAGCTCATTCTAGGATTTCTGTCCCACGTTGCCAGGAAGATCCACAGCCCTGGGAGTCATGTCCCACATAGAGAGGGGGAGGGTAAATTTGATGCAGCTGGTTGGTGGGCTACACTTTGAGAAGAAACCTTCACTCTGCCTGAGGTAGCAATATCACAGAGGAGGAGTCTATCATCAGTAAAAAAAGTACACATCCCAAGTTTTTACTTTGCAGAATTTATTTTTCTTTGTACCATTTAACAAAATTTTTTAAAAATATTTTTATTGTAAACAACAAACATACAAACATTCTTGACATACCAGCATTCTATACATGGTGTATAATCAATGGCTCACAATATCAACACATAGTTGTGTATTTATCACCATGATTTTTTAGAACATTTGCATCTCTCCAGCAAAATAAATAAAAAAGGAAAAAGTCATACATGCCATATTTCTTACCCCTCCCTCTCATTGACTACTAGTATTTCAATCCATTTATTTTTACCTTGTTCCCCCATTATTTGTTTATTTTTTATCCATATTTTTTACTCATCTGTCCATACTATAGATAAAAGGAGCATCAGACACAAGGTTTTCACAATCACACAGTCACATTGCAAAAGCTGTATCATTATACAATCATCTTCAAGAAACATGGCTACTGGAACACAGCCCTACTGTTTCAGGTACTTCCCTCTAGCCTCTCTAATACACCATAAACTAAAAAGGGGATATCTATATAATGCATCAGAATAACCTCCCGACTCTGTTTGAAATCTCTCAGCTACTAACACTTGAGTTTGTCTCATTTCACTCTTCCCCCCTTTAGATGAGAAGTTCTACTCAATCCCTTGATGCTGAATCCCACATCGTCCTAGGATTTCTGTCCCATGTTGCCAGGGTGGTTTACACTGCTGGGAGTCATGTCCCATGTAGAGGGGGAGGGCAGTGAGTTCGTTTGCCCTGTAGGCTTAGAGAGTTGAGGCCACCTCTGAGCAACAAAAGAGGTTCTCTGGGGGTGACTCCTAGGCATAATTTTAAGTAGCCTATCCTTTCAGGGATAAGTTTCATAGGGGCAAACCCCAAGACTGAGGGCTCAGCCTATTGATTTGGTTGTCTCCTCTCTGGACCACTTTTTTTTTCATTATTCTGATAAGTTTTATTTTATGATAATGGTGTTTTATAAGATATCATCTTGAATACAGTTTAGAAAACCATTTTGGCAACTTAAATATATAAGGTACAGAATGTTGTTCATTTTTATTTATTTATTTTTTATTTATGATACATAACCACATACAAACACAAACATTCTTATCATATGATCATTCCATTCTTGTTATATAATCAATAACTAACACTATCATCACATAGTTGCATATTCATCATCATGATCATTTCTTAGAAAATCTGCATCAATTCAGAAAAAGCAATAAAAATAAAACAGAAAAAATTTCATACATACCATACCCCTTACCCCTCCCCTTCACTGATAACCAGCATTTCAATCTGCTAAATATATCTTAACATTTGTCCCCCCTATTATTTATTTATTTTTAATCCATATGTTTTATTTGTCCATCGATAAAGTAGACAAAAGGAGCATGACACAAGGCTCTCACAACCACACAGTCACACTGCGACAGCCATATCATCATACAATTATCTTCAAGAAACATGGCCACCTTCTCAACCAAAAGGGGGAAGAGAGAAATGAGACAAAATAAAGTATCAATGGCTGAGAGATTCCAAACAGAGTTGAGAGGTTATCCTGGAGGTTATTCTTACCATATTAAGTAGATTAAGTAGGCATTAAGTAGATATCACCTTGTTATCCAAGATGTAATGGAGAGGCTGGAGGGAACTGCCTGAAAATGTAGAGCTGTGTTCCAGTAGCCATGTTTCTTGAAGATGATTGTATAATGTTATAGCTTTCACAGTGTGACTGTGTGATTGTGAAAACCTTGTGTCTGATGCTCCTTTTATCTACCATATCAACAGATGAGTAGAACATGTGGAACAAAAATAAATAATAGGGGGAACAAATGTTAAAATAAATTTGGATTGAAATGTTAGTGATCAATGAAAGGGAGGGGTAAGGGGTATGGTATGTATGAATTTTTTTCTGTTTTCTTTTCATTTCTTTTTCTGAATTGATGCAAATGTTCTAAGAAATGATCCTGATGATGAATATGCAACTATGTGATGATATTGTGAATTATTGATTATATATGTAGAATGAAATGATAAGAATGTTTGTGTTTGTTTGTTATATTTTGTTAAAAAAAATAAAAATTAATTAAAAAAAAAAAAAGAAACATGACCACTGGAGCACAGCTCCACATTTTCAGGCAGTTCCCTCCAGCCTCTCCATTACACCTTGACTAAACAGGTGATATCTACTTAATGCATAAGAATAACCTCCAGGATAACCTCTCGACTCTGTTTGGAATCTCTCAGCCATTGACACTTTATTTTGTCTCATTTCAGTCTTCCCCCTTTTGGTTGAGAAGGTTTTCTCAATCCCTTGATGCTGAGTCCCTGCTCATTCTAGAATCTCTGTCCCACACTGCCAGGAACGTCCACACCCCTGGGATTCATGTCCCATGTAGACAGGGGGAGGGTGGTGAGATTGCTTGTTATGTTGGCTGGAGAGAGAGAGAGGCCACATCTGAGCCACAAAAGAGGTTCTCTCGGGGGTGACTCTTAGGCCTTACTTTAAGTGGGCTTAGTCTATCCTTTGTGGGGTTAAGTTTCATATGAACAAACCCTAAGATTGGAGACTCGGCCTATTGCTTTGGCTGTCCCTACTGCCTGTGAGAATATCAAGAATTCTCCACTTGGGGAAGTTGGATTTTCCCCCTTTCTCACCATTCCCCCTAGGGGACTCTGCAAATACTTTCCTATTCACTGTTCAAATCGCTCTGGGATTTATCGGGGCATCACTCTGGACAAACCTACAATCTCATGCCCTACACAAGGTTCCAAGTACTATGGTGTTCAAGTAAGCTGTCCACTTAAGTTATATTAGGAAATGCACTAGTCAAAATACAAATTTTGTACCAAATAAACATTTTTTGCTTGTCTGACACATACGTTAAAGTTTTAAAATATTAATTACCATCTATTTCCAACACCCTGCATTATTGACATTCCTTTGTTCTTCCTCATACAGAAACATTTTTAAATTTGCACATTTTCTGGACCATTTTTAAAGAGGAATTTTAGATTAGATTAGGTTTTTGATAGGGAGGAGAATCTGATTTTCTGAACAATTTTGTAGGAATTGGTTTCTAGCTTACTAGCCAGATAGGAAATTGTTTGTCCTCTTTAATTGATTGCTCCTGCTGAATAGGTTATCAGGGAAATGACACAGACCACAACAATGAGACAAGAAGGAAAAATCTCTGAAGAAAATCCAAAAGAGCATTCACAAGAACTAAGCAAATCTCAGTGTTGAAAGCATAGTGCCCAGGAGTATCATGGAAAATGAAGAGCCAGTATTTATCTCCTGAATGCCAACTTTAAAGTCAAAAGTTTTTAAAAATATATTTTTATTGATAAATCTTAACATACAAATAGACAAACATTCCATACATGGTGTATTATCAGCGGCTCACAGTATCGTCACGCAGTTGTGTATCCATCACCATGACCATTTTTTAGAACATTTGCATCACTCCAGATAAAGAAATGAAAAAGAAAAAACTCGTACATCCCATACCCCTTACCCCTCCTTCTCATTGACCACTGGTATTTCCATCTACCAAATTTACTTTAACCTTTGTACCCCCATTATTTGTTTATTTTTTATCCATGTTTTTTACTCATCTGTCCATGCCCTAGATAAAAGGAGCATCAGACACAAGGTTTTCACAATCACACAGTCACATTGTGAAAGCTGTATCATTGTACAATCATCTTCAAGAAACAAGGCTACTGGAACACAGCTCAACAGTTTCAGGTAAAAAAATCAAAAGTTTTAAAAACATTATTTCATTGTGTTTGACCCCTCTAAGGATGGTGTCATCCTTTTGGAAACCTCCACCCCCAAGATTGCAGGAACTCTAGAGACTCTGGAGATTTGCCCTAATATGAATAAAATAGGATCTATGAGGAAGTTAAAAACAGTTGTCCACACTGAAAATAGTGATCATTTGTTGTTCATAATAGTATATAAAGGGTTTTTACAATTAAAAACACACCCACATAGATCATAGCTTCTTGCTTATAAAGGGAGACTAAATGCTGGAAAAGGTTAATAATGATTTTAACTAAGTACTTTTCTCCCTTTAAAGATCATCTGAAAATGAGATCCTGGAAACACAGACACAAGACTTTTCAGTGTTGGAAGAGGCTGAAAGGTCAACAGCTGAACCTGCCGCTCTAAGAGAATCCCTCAGAAAACACTTTTGATGGGACAGTTGCCAGCTCTGCATAAACACTCTAGTATTGGAGAACTCACTGCCTTATATCTGTTCTATATGCTTCAAGACTCACAAAAAGAAGGAAGATATCCGTGGTGGTAGCAAAGTCACATGGAATCTATGACCCCATGTAAACTAGATAAAATATGAAAGTAACACGGAGGGGATCTTCTAATTGCTTCTTGGTTAAGTCGAAAGCTAAAATGTACTAGCTAAACTGCTTTCTCAAGTTTCCATTGTAGGCATTTCTACTATTTGCCCACTGCCTAGTAGGCTGCTGGGGTTCGCTATAGGAAAAGTAAATATTGTCATTTCAAATAAAGAACTGTTTATTATATAACAGAACAGAGGCCGCCTTCTATTTTTGAGACTCTGCTAAGTTAATTGGGGACAGTAGCCAAAGCAGCTGCCCAGGAGACGGTGTTTTCCAACAGCTACAGTCCTTAAAAGCTGAACTGGGTTCATGTTTGTCTACAAAGTGACAATCATATTGTTCTTTTCACTGAATGTTCTTCAGCTTCTGTTGGGTTTGAGTCAGTGGGGGCACCATTTGTCCCACTTTACCAGCCCATTTGACCTCTGCAGTGACAGCAGACCTTAAGCCAAGACAGATCAAAGCCAGACTCGAAGGCCTGCTACCAAGAATGGGATTCAGCCCAGATGAAAGTGAGGAGGTTGCCTTAATGTCTATTTCCACCTAAATCAGGGGTTCTAAAACTGATTTTTTGGTAGGTTTGGGACTAGGCTCAGTCATCTGTACTTTTTTTCCTTTTTTGGGGTGGGAGAATCGGGGCAGGGCGGGTGTTGCATGGGCTGGTAATTGAATCTGAGTCTCCACATGGCCGGTGAGCATTGTACCACTGAATCACCTGTGTACCACATCTGTATTTTAAATGACTTCTCCAAGTCTGCTTTGTTGGAAATTAGTCTACTGCCCACACTTTTAGAAATATTGGTTTGAATAAATGATAGGGAAAAGAAATCTGCACCGATTGTTTTTTTTGGGTAATAAAAGAATGTTATTTCAGGAATAATACTTTGCACTTCTATTATGCTTTCTCCTTTTCAAAGGGGTTCTTCCATTGGATCCATACTTGTAAGATGGCTGAGTAGGAGCAGCGTATCAGCTTCATTTTACAAACGTAGAAACTGAGACAAAGCATGGCTAAGTAACTACATAAATGGTAGGGTGGCGGCTAGAAGCCTGAGCTTTCCCAAGTTTGTTTACCCAGTTCATAGTCTCATTTCTAGTAAGCAAAAACACGTAGACATACCTCAAGCTTTTTAATGACTACGATATTCTATTTCATGGATATTTTATTATTTATTGAACTACTCTCTTATTGCTCGACATTCTGTTTTTTTCCCCTCACCTTTTTCTATTATAAAAAAAAGATTCAAAAACTCTCTTCCACATATATCTTTGAGGACTTACACGACTATTCCCTTAGGGTAAATTGCTAAAAGGGAAACTGCTGATCAAAGAATATATATATTAATATTTCAATGTGTATTGCCAGATTGCCCTTTAAAAATTTGCACCTTTTTGCATTCCCCCGGCAATAAACAAGAGACTGTCTTTCTCCAAATGCTTCGCTAGACTATTTATTTAATCTTTGCTAATCTGATTGGCAAAATATGGCTAATTTTTGACTTCTTGTTTTTTAAATGAAGTTTAGCATTTTTCATTATGTCTAAAATAGACATAATAACATTTGAAAGTGAACAAATCTGAAGTATACAGCTCAATGAATTTGTACATACGTATGCATCTAAATAACCATCACCAGATTAAGATTTGAAACAATTCCATCACCTCAGAAAATTCTCTCTTGCCACTTCAACCACCCACCCAGTCATGATCACACTTCTGACGTCTCTCAACAGCAATTCATTTTACCTGTTTTTGAACTTAATATAAATGAAATTACACAATTTTCTGTATGCCTTCCTTTGTTCAACATCATATCTGTGAGATTCATCAGGTTATGTGTATCAGTAATTCATTCTTTTCAATTACTGTTTTGCAGTCCATTATATCAATACTCCATAATTAATTATCCATTCTCTTACTAATGGACATTTGAGTTGTTTCCAGTTTTTTGCTGTAATGAATAAAGCTGCTGTAAACATTCACGCACGTCTTTTGTTGCATATACATCCTCATTTCTCTTGGCTGAAGTAGAGTTGCTGAATCATTAGAGTAGGTGTACATTTAGCTTTATAGATAAAGTCAAACAGTTTTCCAAAGTTACACTCCCACCACCAATTGAATGAGAGTTCCCGTTGCTATACATCCTTGCCAATACTCGACATTTTCAGTTTTTTTAATTTTAGCCTTTCTGGTAGATGTATTATGCTATCTTGTTGTTTTAATTTGCATTTCCCTGATGAATGTTTTATTGGCCATTTTGATAGTCTCTTCTGTGTGGTACTTGTTCAGGCCTTTAACCCATTCTTTAAATTGCTGCATATTTTTTGTTTTTTGATTTTGATTTATATGAGTTCTTTATACATTCTGGATATATACTCTGTTGAGAGATAAAAGTAGGTAAGTGGGTACATAGATAGAGAGGTAAATATACAATAAAATGTTATTCCAGTCTGTGACTTTCCTCTTCTCTTAAGATATTTTTTTTCAAATTTACCTATTTTATTTTTTTTACTTTTTAAATTATTACTATTATTTTTAAATACCAAAAAACAACAAACACAAACATTCTTATTTTGATCATTCCATTCTACATATATAATCAATAATTCACAATATCATCACATAGTTGCATATTCATCATCTTGATCATTTCTTAGAATATTTGCATCTATTCAGAAAAAGCAACAAATGAAAACAGAAAAAAATTTGTACATACCATACCCCTTACCCTTCCCTTTCATTGATCACCGGCATTTCAAACTAAATTTATTTTAACATTTGTTCCCCCTATTATTTATTTTTATTCCATATGTTCTACTCATCTGTTGACAAGGTAGATAAAAGGAGCATCAGACACAAGGTTTTCACAATCACACAGTCACATTGTGAAAGCTATATCATTATACAATCATCATCAAGAAACATGGCTACTAGAACACAGCTCTACATTTTCAGGCAGTTCCCTCCAGCCTCTCCACTACATCTTGAATAACAAGGTGATATCTATTTAATGCGTAAGAATAACCTCCAGGATAACCTCTCGACTCTGTTTGGAATCATTCAGCCATTGACACTTTATTTTGTCTCATTTCACTCTTCCCCCTTTCGGTCAAGAAGGTTTTCTCAATCCCCTGATGCTGAGTCTCAGTTCACCTATGGTAATAGTCTTTCGTATCTTGTTTTAGAAAACTTTGCTGACCCCAAGGTCGTGAAGATAGTCTATGTTTTCTTCCAGAAGTTTTATTATTTTAATGATCACATTTATATTTATGAGTCATTTCAAATCAATTATTTGTATATGGTGTAAAGCAGGGATTAAGTTCCCTTTTTTTTCCCCCAATATGTTTATGCAATAGTTCTAGCCCCATTTATTGAAAAAAAAACATGCTTTTCAGCATGAATTGCATTGTACCTCAGGGGGAAAGCATTTGCTATTTACCATTAAATGTAATGTTGACAGCAGCTTTTAGGAAGGTCACTTTTATCAGATTCAGGAAGTTCCCTTCCAGTCTTAGTTTGCTGAGAACGTTTCTCCCGAGTGGATGTTATATTTTTATCATATGCTTCCTCACTCTCTATTGACATAATTATATGTTTTCTTCCCCTTTATTCTGTTAATCTGGTGGATTATATTGACTGATTTTTACTTAATTTTATCTTTTTTGACATTTGGGCCAGTAATGGTACCCAGGTCTCCCGCATGGCAGGCAAGCATTCTGCCACTGAGCCATCTGTGCATGACGCTGACTGATTGAGACTAACTTAAACTAGCCCCGCATTCCTGGAATAAACCATACTTGTTCATGATGTATATCTTTTTTAAATCCCCATATTCAAGTGGCCAATGTTCTATTTAGAATTTTTGCATCCAAATTCAGAAAGGATCTTGGTTTTGGTATCAGATTTCTGTTAGCTTCATAAAACAAGTGAGTTATTGTTCCCTTTTTGTCTAATTTCTGAAAGAGTTTGAGAAAGACAGTCATGATTTTGTTCCTTAAAGTTTGAAAGAATTCACTTTTGAAGGAACTTGAGCCTGGATTATCTTAATAACAGAGACAATTTATTTAACATATATCAGACTATTCATGTTTTTTATTTTGTCTTGCATCAGTTTTGATTAATTATATTTTTCAAAGAGTTTATCCATTTCATCTAAGTTGTCAAGTTTATTGGCAAAATGTTGTTCATAGTATTGTTCTAGTTTGCTAGCAGCCGGAATGCAACACATCAGGGACGGATTGGCTTTTAATAAAAGGGGATTTATTTCATTAGCTCTTCAGAGGAAAGGCAACTAACTTTCAACTGAGGTTCTTTCTTATGTGGGAAGGCCCAGGGTGGTCTCTGCTGGCCTTCTCTCCAGACCTCTGGGTTCCAGCAACTTTCCCCGGGGTGATTCCTTTCTGCATCTCCAAAGGTCTGGGCTGAGCTGCGAGTGCTGAGATGAGGTATGCCGAGCTGCTTGGGCTGTGCTACGTTGAGTCTCTCATTTAAGCACCAGCCAATTAGATCAAACATCATTCATTGCAGCAGGCACGCCTCCTGGCCAACTGCAGACATAATCAGTGACAGATGAGCTTCACATGCCATTATCTCAAGTCCACAGCAACAGAACTAGGCACCTTCACCTGGCCAAGTTGACGCCTGAATCTAACTACCACGTGTCCACCCCTTGTCAACTTGGCAACTACACGCGTCACCTTAAACAATATTAAGGTGCAAAAAATCCTCTTCTGGCTGTGGACCTGTGAATCTCAAAACAAGGTGTCTGGTGCCAACAGGCAAAGGAGGGACAGTCACAGGATCCATAGGGAGAAATTGGAAGGAAAACCTGCAGG
>PVIY010022907.1:0-40103 GCA_004026745.1 Myrmecophaga tridactyla | reverse complement strand
CATTTCCCTTTCTTCAGCAAAGAATCCATACCCCAACCCCATATCCCCCAATTGTTGATGTTTAGTTTAGAAATAATGCCTTGGTTACATCAGTGGAAGCATATTGCAATGTTATTGTTGAATATAGACTCTAGCTTGCATTGATTGTTTTTTTTTTCCTGTATACCATCCTATTTTCAACATCACACAATGTCGACATTCATTTTTCTCTCATGCAAAAACATTTTTATATTTGTACATGTAATTGCCATCTTTATCCACTCTAGGCATTCTTAAGTTATACTGTCTCAATCTTTTCTTATTTCTTTCCTTCTGGTATCATATATGTCCCCTTCTCCCTCAATCATACTCACATTCAGCTTCATTCAATGTACATATATTATTGTGTTACCATTGGATAGTATTGGGCTATCCATTTCTGAATTTTTACCTCAATTTTGTTGCACGTTCTGTATTCTTATAGCATCAAATGTCCAATCTTTACTCTCTCCCTATCTTCTGATAGACTGTCTTTTAACTTTAACTCTCAAAAATTAACTCATTAATCTTAGTTCATATTAGTGAAACCATAGAGTATTTGTCATTTTGTTTCTGGCTAATTTCACTCAGCATGTCCTCAAGGTTCATCCATGTTGTTACATGCTTCATGACTTTATTCTGTCTTACAGCTGTGTTAATATTCCACCTTATATATATATACCACAGTTTATTTAGCTACTCATCTGTTGATGGACATTTGGGCTACTTATATCTCTTGGCAATCATAAATAAAGCTGCTATAAACATTGGTGTGCAAATGTCTGTTTGTGTCCTTGGCTTCAGTTCCATTGAATACATATTTAGTAATGGGATTTGAGTTGATCAGGTTCATGTGTCAACTTGGTCAGGTGATAGTGCCCAGTTGTTTGGTCAAACAAGCACTGGCTTATCTGCTGCTGTGAGGACATTTTATGGACTTAAATCATGAGCACACTGGCTACAATGATGGCTTATTACACCTGCAGTCAGCTATGGGGAGTGTCTTTTGTAATGAGTGACAATCTAATCATCCAAAGGCTTTTAAGCCATCCCATAAATTCTGTAATTTGTTTTTTCAAACTCTCAAGTTTTTCTTTATATTCACCCAATGTCTTTTTTATCTTCCCTCAACTCATTGATTTGATTTTTGAGAGTATTTTTCACGTCTGTTTGAACATCTTGAATTAGTTGTTTCAATTCCTGTATCTCATTTGAAATGTTCTTTGTTCCTTTGACTGGATCATATCTTTGATTTTCCTAGTATAACTTATTTTTTGCTGGCTTCTAGGCATTTGATTTCCTTAATTAGCTTATTCTTGAGGTTGTCTTTACTCTTTTACATAGGACTCTATTTTTTGTTGGATGGCTTTGTTTTCTACATGTTCTTTGGCATTCAGTTCAATTTATTCTAGGCCTCTAGCATAGGTTCTCTTTAACTGATCAGAATTTTTTAGTTTTTGTATTCCTGTTTTTTTGCTCTGTCATTATGGAGACTTTTTTTTTTTTGAGGAGGGTCTCTTCATATATTATCGACCACAGTCAGATTTTCCCGGAGAAGAGAGGCCCATGTCTCAGGAAGAGAGAGTAGCGAGTATCAAGTTTCCTTGAAGGTAAGACCTGAAGATTTTCAGACTTTCTACGAAGCCTTTAGATTCTGCTTTTCTCTATCCTACTTGGGTTTTGGTGCTTGTCTTCCTGCACCTTCCTACCAGTACAAAGTGATTGTGCCTTTAATTTCAGCAGCCTTCTCCTGCCAGGGGCTTGGTTAACGGGAGGCTGAGGTTGCAGGTAGGCTTTTGTTGGTACTGTTTTCCAGCTCCAGGGGCCTGTAGGAGGGCTTCTGCTTGAGCTGGGTCCTGTCCCCTATTTCTTGTGGAAATTCTACCCTTTAGGGAATTGTTCCCATCAATCTTACTATTTACTTTGTGTCTCAGACTTGTGTTAATTCCACCCTTGCCTGGGGCATTGCTAGAGCCTATGAGGGCTTGTGAGTCTATCTAATGACCTGTTTAGAAGTTAACAAACAAAAACAAAAACAAAAAACATTTTTCAGAGCTGGACCTCCTCTCCCAAGTTTACGGATCAAGACCTGGGGTTGGTATGTGCCTCTGTGTTTCCCTGGCTCCATGTGCTCCTTTTTTGGAGTCCAGCCCTTTTCCATTATTTTGTGCTGTCCAACTCGAAATCCTAGTTTTTTTGTCAGCCCCACCCTCCTCTCTGCCAGGGCAAAACCTCCTGATTTCTTTAGTGCTTACTCCAGGTTTATCTGTGCTTGGGACTTGCTTCAGTAGTTATAATTTATTAATTAATTCCACAATTGGAATAATTGGAACTTGGTTAAGTTAACTCCTTACTACTAGTCAATTCTGCTTCCTTTCCCCTCCGGCAACCAATTTGCCATGCTCATGGGGGAAGGATGCTGGCCTCTGCAGTTTGGGAGACTTACTGTTCTATATGGGATCTCATCTATTCCACCTATTCCAGTTGGTGTACAATGTGTGTCCAGTCACTGATGTCTCCCAGCAGTTGTTCAATACATTTCTTGGCTATTTAGTAGCTGCTCTGAAAGTGGAACTAAATTCCACACCTCACTATAATGCCATCTTGCCCTGCCTCATATTGTGTGTCTGGGAGGGGGTCTATTTGGAATATGTTGGGCCTCTTGGATTTGCATATTTATGTATTTTACTAGGGTTGGGAAATTTTCAGCCATTATTTCTTTAAATATTATTCTTGGCCTTTTCCCCCTCTGTTTTCCTTCTGGGACACTCATGATGCATATGTTTGTGCTCTTTTATTTTCAGTCATTTCCCTGAGACACTGATCACATTTTCCCTTTTTTCCTCCCTCCATTTGTCTGTTTGAATCACCGCCTTTTGGGCAGGACAAGGGCTTTTGTGGGTTTTGTTGTCTCAGTGGTATGCCCAAGGCAAGACTAGGTGGTAGAAGGTGTCCTCCTCTCAGCCACACTCACCAAGAACCTAGTCTCAGCAACAGTTATTTGGGGGAAAAGATGCATAATCCTGCTTTCCCTCCCCTTGGCAAGATAGCCTTCTGACTGGGAACTAGGAAGAGGTGGCATGTTGTGTTCTTGGCTGCAGCATTCCAGAGTTGAGTTTCCATTTTGCTGAGTTGGAAGAGGGAAGAGAGGGAGCGGGTCATGATTCAAATGCCACAAAACCTCTGTTACTTCTGAATCATTACTATAAATAAATTGCATCTTCATTTGTTGTATGTACTTAGGACCATTTCTGGACACTTTACTTGTTTTGTTTGTTTTCATCATTTTCACCAGTTTTGCTGTGGAGGTCCTTATAAAACTGTGATAAAACTCCCCCTGGCAATAAGAAGTTAGAAAAGTGCTTTTTTCTCAGCTTTTGTAATCACAGGAAAATCATTCTGAAACTTATTAGTTCTTTAAAATTTGTGAAATATGCATAAATGCATTCCTTAATTAAAATAATTTTTGAGATGTACCACTTTAATGCACCTATTTTTTTCTTTAAAAACCTTGAATAAATATTTTCCTTTCTTTTAAAGAACATCTGGAGAGGTTGTTCCCCTTGTGTAAAACCCAATTGTTTTTCTTACTCTACAACTACAATTACTAGGAAGCACAAAAATTCCAATGATGATTCCTGCTTCTCCCTCTAGCATCTTGTGATGAAATCAACTTCAGGTGATGTACAGCTTTTATTGGTCGTTCTGCAAACTTTGACTCTTCTTAGGTTCTGGGCTAACCCAAATGAACACTATAATGATACCAGGTTACTGAGGCTTATAAAGAATGGTGTCTTTGTGTCAAAATGAGAACTTGGGTCATAAAGGATGGTATCCAGCCACATTAGAGTATGGTTTAGAACACAGTCAAGCAGACATGTATGATTCATCCATTTCTATTTGACTTACACTTAAAACTAAATATCATGTTGGGATGTGCTGAATTCAGAATCCTTGCTGCTAAAAATGAAAAGGTCTATTCCCTGCCATATTTCAGGAGGATCTCTAAAAGATTGTCCTGCTTTACTAGTTTTTAGAAATATAGAGTTTAAGATCAACAGATTTCCATCTAGTGTTTATATTCAACAGTCTAATACAAGGGACGGCAAACTATGGCTCACAGCCCCAATACATCTGTCACCTATTTCTGCATAATCTGCAAGCAAAGACTGGAGTTTACATTTTTAATTGTTTTAAAAATAAAAAAGAAGAACATTTTATGAGTCATGAAATTTAAATTTCACTGTCCATAAATAAAGTTTTTTTGGAACACAGCCGTATTTATTTGATCACGCATAGTCTATGGCTGATTTTATGCTCCAAGGACAGAGTTGAATAGTTGTGGTAGAGACCATACGGCTTGCCAAACCTAAATTATTTAATATCTCATCCTTTATAGAAAAAGGTATTTGTCAATGTTTGGTCCAAGAGAAAGATTAAAATCATTTAGTTATTGGTATGTATAGTGGGAAATCAATACAGCCTGGAGGGTTCCTTGGGACATTATGTTTCTTATAATTAAATAACTATAAGAGCTTTTAAGATCTGAACCATTAGTCAGTGCCAGGCACTGCCTTTATTATATCTTCATTATTTATTTAATCCTCACCGTAATCCTAAGAGATGAATGTTGTTATGGGATTGCTATTGTTTAGAGACAGAGAGTGCAGTGATCCATAGCACAGGCTTTGCAGTTGCACAATCTGTGTTGAATCCTGGCTCTACCACCAACTTGTAACCATGCCAAGGCACTTAACTCAGTGCTCATTTGTAAAACAGCACCTGCCTCACAGGATTGATGTGAGGATTAAAGAAGTTAATATATTTAAAGCACTTAAATCAGTGCCTGGCTCAAAGAGCAATATTGTGATAATTATTTCAATGATAGGAAGGCTTAGATATACAGAGTTAGACCATTTACTCACGATCATTAAACCAGAAATTGATGCATCTGATCAGAAAATCAGGCCAGTGCTCAGGTTCCTGACCACTACCCTCTCTGCTTCCCAAGATTCTTATTTACTTGATTATTATTATTTTGATTTTGTAGTCGGCTGGTAATATCTATCTTGAACGTTTTCCAGGATGAAAGCATTTCATGTTAAATGTTGGAGAATTTGGGGAAATTGGTTGTAATTTGTCCTTGCGATAGTTTGGTTCCTGTTTTAGTTTGCTAAGCTGCTGAGAGCAGATACTATAAAATTGGTTGGCTTAACGATGGGACTTTGTTAATGGACAAGCTTATAATTTTGAGGCTGTGAAAATGTCCAAATCAAGGCATCATCAAGGCGATGCTTTCTTCCCAAAGACTGGCTGCCTGTGATCCTTTGCTGCTCTGCCACATGGCAAGGTACATAGTGACATCTGTTGCTCTCTCCCTTCTCTTCTGGGTTTTGTTGATTTCAGGTTCTTGCTTCATGGCTTTCTGTTTCTTCTTCTTTGTATTCATCCCATTTATAAAGGACCCCAGTAAGAGGATTAACACCTTAACTGAAGTAATCTCATCAAAAAGTCTTTCTTACAAGAGGTTTATATTCACAGGAATTAATTAAATTTAAGAACATGATTTTCTAGGGTACATATAGTTCCAAACCAACACAGAACCCACCTTCTCTTCTGAAGGACATTTTTGGCCTTGTCGATAAGCACTTTCTTAGCCAGCTTTTGTTGAGATGAGGTGGCCATTGTTCAGGTATATAGCCTGGGCAGAATGTGATTTTATAACTCTACCTGCTACACAGTAAGGTTATGTTGTGTTAATTTGTCATTAACTCACTGATACCATACTACATCACATTTTGGGTTTCATCCAAATAACATAAACTCAAATCTCTACCTTCCACCCTTTATTAAAAGCTTTGTATTAATAGAAGTTTCCATTCTATTGTGGAACTGTATTCTAACAGAACACTCTCCATTCATTCTTATAGGTGTTTAAAACATATCAAATGAAGTCAGGTAATAAAAGGGCTATGCTTCTGGTCTGCATTATGTACTCTCATAAAACCATTTAAAATATAGTATACTGTGGATGGAATTACACAAACAATATTGAGGTATGTATAAGAAATATTTCCATAAATTCTGTCTTGTATATATTGTGAGGATTTGATTCAACGCACATGCTAAGTTCCTGAAGTATACTAGACACTCTACTAAGCTCTAGATATACATCTCAGAGACTTGTAAGGGCAGAGTAAACAAGTAAGTGCAAGAAAGCTGTTATAGCTGGCCTGACAACATTATATATTGGCAAGAGTAGGGTAGAATGGATCAAGGGTTTGATTTAACCTGAGTGACCAAAAAGGGCTTCATTGTAGAGGGGAAAATATAGTGATGGTAAAGGAAAGTTTATCTTTCTGAAGGTCATGGATGCAGAAGAGAGAGGGAGATAGGTTGTTATCTGGGAAAGGTGCTGTGTTGAGGAAGGGTTGAGTCTTTATTGATTTATTTGTATTGATTTGTCATGGGAAGTATTTGCATATGCTTATAAATTGTTATATAATGGGAAAAACCCATTAATAAAAGAAATAACTTTTGGAACACTGTTTTATTTAAAGGATAGGAGTGGGTGACATCAGACGTCTCTGCCCTAGCAATTACTCCCTACCTTCTGTTGAAAGACAAGCATCCTAAAAGGGTTTAAAAACTATTAATGATTTACCTTTATTGTGAACTAGTTAATTTTGGTTCCTAGAAAGGTGTTTTGGCAAATGCATCAGGAAAAGAAAACTGATTCAGAAGGATGATGTAAGGAACAAAGGTGTTGTAGTCTAGACTTTAGTTTCTTTAAGAGAGAGGATGGATCAATGTTGGGGTTAACATTCCGGGGAAGAGAAGGCTTTTCCCTTCCATCCTTCTCACCCTTTCCTCTCTTTGGAAAATTTAGTTAAGTTCTAGCTGCCCAATATTTTCCTGAGGGCAAGAGATACAGGGACAGTGTTCCCTACCAGTTCTCTCATGCAAGTTCAAATAATGTTTAAGTACCTCTGTCTCCCTGTTTTCTACTGATTTCCACTCCAGATCCTTTCCCCACATTCCCACCAATATAGTGCACATATTGATTTGAAATACGTATTTCTTTCTATATTTGCTTGTTTTTTGCTGCATACTCCCCTTTTATCTTCTGAGAAATTCTTCTTCCCTTATTCTACTTATGAGATTTTAGTCAGCCAATTCATATACCTAGGTAATTCCAACTCTTTTCCACATTTGATTGGTGTAAGGACAGGCATATGACTCAAGGTAGGTCAAGCAGGGTCCTTCACTTGGACTTTTTCAGACTGGAATCCCAAATGCCTCCATGAATAGGAGTGAGGAGATTTTTGAGATCACTAAAGGGTAGACATTCACCTGAATCATCCAAGTAGAGGCTGAGTTTCAAAGAAACAAGACAGTTTTTTTTTATCTCCTATGACTACTCAATGCAGGCTGGAGGTCTCACAGAGAAGGTTAAATCAATAAGAGAAAAATAAAAGAGTTATATTTTACTTGTATGTATTAAAGTAAAATTTGTAGTCCATGAGAGCAAAATGTAATTTGATCATTCAGTCTGACTCATGGTGATTGTCAACAATTAAAAGTGACATTACAGATGTCATCATTTCATTGAAAATTCAGGCACAGACTTTCTTCCATAAAAAAATTTCAACATACCATAAATACACAGTGAAAATTAAGGAAAAGACACAAACAAATCATAGGCAAAGTAAACTTCAGGAAATTTACCACTGAGGAATGGTTAGGTTTCCAAGAGGAAAGTTATTTTGGAGTTTGCTTGAAATTTTTTTTCTCAATTCTGATTCTTTTAATGTAGTTTAAGATCAAAGTCCTGGAAAATGCTTCCCAAGGTCACAATTAATCTCTGAGAGAACATCTTCCATGAAGTCATGAGTTTAAGAAACAAAATAAAAAATTCACTTGTCTCAAGAAAAAATATAATAGGCAGGTACTATTTGGGGAATGTGATTTGTGATCACAGATGGCTTGAGCTGTGAATCTTCATTTCATAAATCAGAAAATAAAACCTATGACATGACATTTAGCACTAATGGCAAAACCCAAGTCTAAAGCATTTCGGATCTTGATTTTGGCTTCTCTGGACAAGGATTCCAAAAATGCCATCTTTAGCTGTAGTTTTGTTGTGCCTGTGATATCTACAGGTCAGTTACTGAGGGACTTTTTTGAATTTGCCAAACAAAAATATTTAAAGACACAGGAGCGTGATTGAATTTCTCATATACATTTGAACCCAATGTAATTTTTTTCTTAGAAATAGCCTAAACGCAACCAAGAATTCATGAAGAAGATTAAGTGTTTTTCATTTAAATAACATTTCTCCCTCATTTCATTACAATGGTATGCATTTGTACAAGGGTGAGCTTTCTTTAATTCCTTGTTTTTGCCTAGCCAGCTTAAGATACTTCTAATTATTCAGCCAACCTATCAAACACACATTCATTGCTCTTAAATTTCTGGATGTATGCTCTGAAACCCAAAAACATATGATAATAAAATAATATATCAGCTAAGCCCAGCACACACAGAACTAATCCAAAAAGATTCTACCTATTATTATGAAATACCTTATGTTACTAAGGGTAGAATTTTAGCCTAATCTTCACAAGTTATAATCCCTCCTGGCTACAAATATAAATTCCTAAAAGAAGAATAAACGAGTGATAAATATAGGTTTTCAAATTGTCTAAAATTTAAATGTGTGGGAAGCACTAAGAGGAAGAAAGCAATTCATAAAACATATGGGACAAGCAAACATAGAAAGAAATATGTCTTTCCATAAGGAGATGGGATGTTTTGATGTTGGTTAGTTATCATTAGTGCAACACATAGGGTTGACTTTATTTGGAAGACAACAATTAACTTTTGTCTTTTGTGTGTTAAATTTAATTGACTCTAACTGAGCATCTACTCTATGCTAGATATTATGGGAAGATAAAAACAAAATGTTCTCCTTCTGTCTCTTTTCATGGTATTCCTGATCTATCCATGACTGCAATGGGGTCACTTTTAAAGCCTTCAGCTGATTTGATGAGACTTCTCTTACTGTTGAAGGCAACTCCACAGCTGATTGTAGGGTTAATCAGCCATAGATGTAATCAATTTACTGATCATTTAATTTCATGAAATTTCCTCATAGTAACAATCAGGCCAGTGCTTGACTGTCCAAACAACTGGACATTATCACCTGGCCAAGTTACACATGAACTTCAATCACAGATGCATATGTCATTCTCTCAGTCTTATTTTATTGTTGTACTAAACTGATAAATATCCAAACTCATTACCATTTATTCCTAGTATGCTACATCATATTGTCAGTGAGTAGGAGCCTACAGTCAAAGACAAGGGCAAGGTAAGTACAATTTTCTCTTTGAGAATATGCACCAAACACAAGCAACATAACAAAGAAAAACAAGTCATTCAAAACAATACCCTTGACAAGGGTAAGCTTTTCTTCTTAAGAATAGGCTTATGGAGGAATTGCTTAATGTAGGCCAAGAGTAAATCTAATGGCTGGAATTTCAGGCAATATGCTGGTAGAATATAGAATATCAGAAGCAGCAGTTTTCAATGCAAGGCAAGCTACATGATTTTAGGCAAATACTTATTTCATCTCTTGTTAAGACTCCCTCAAGTTACATTTAGCAGCTTCTATTCCAGAATCTCAATGACTTTCATTGAAAAGGGCTACCCTATTCTATCCAGTACCAACTGTTACTAAAACAAATTTAAAAGCCAACACTCAATCTTTTTTTTCTGGCTTCTTTTTAACTACTTCATTATAAATAAGGACAGAACCAAGAAACATGGCTTTCTGTTGCAAGCTACATGCATCACATCACTTATGTTTGTAGGGTGCCAGGTCACATGGTCTGTTGTTTCTATTAGGAAAATAGAGCAGAAGGTCTGGGAAAACAGGGCACCAGGCTGTGGCTTGTGATCCATTCTCCTAGTACAATGAGGAAAATAAAATAATGGACCAGCCCCCAATCATTCTATCTATCTTGGACAGTGACAGGTAGTCCTGAGACTTCCTTGGAGCTCATCCAGCATGGCAGCTGTGACTCTCAAAGCTGTGGATTGATGCTGGCAATGAAATTCTCAACAAGATATTTTCCTGCCATATGTTCTGGGAGTGCCCAGGGCATCAGGTTTCCAATGACAGTGTAATTTAATGGCTTGAGAGTAGCTTAACCATATTTTTTTTTCCAGAGTTTTCATCATGGGAGATAAACTCTATGTGAAATCTGCCTCTGGATATTGGCCATTTATTTACTTAAACTATTAATTACTTAGTTCTGTCCTATCACCACAATCCTTCTGGTTTTCTAATACTGAATTGCTTCATTTCTTTAGACTTTATGGCTTAAAGAATTAACTGCTTTTGTGGAAAAATCATGACAGTGATGGTGAAAGAGAGGATTCCATTTGGAAATTTAATCTACCTCTGTTCAACCTTAAAGCAGCTTTATTTTTTCCTTGTTTATCCTTGAGTTGAATAAACTTATAGTAACTTTGCTTATAACTGAGCAGACTTTCTTGATATTTAACTCCCTCCCACACCCAAGTTTTCTCCATTTGTTCACACTAAGGCTGAAGGAAAGTGGAGATGATAGAGAGAGTACTACTTTTTCCCTCATGTCCTCATATATCTACCTATATACCTTCTCTGACTCTTTTGTTTTTAGGTCTCTTACAAGCCCTTTGTAGCTAGAAATAATGAAATCATCCTCTATATTTGGCTTATCTGTGAGAGGAAATGAAACATCATGTTCTAGCATCTCCACCTGCAAGATGGCTATCAAATCTTTTACCCATTCTTATCACCACTTCTATAGTTCATTTGTTCAGCGTTTCTCAATTGGGTAGCTTCTATACCAATGTACTTTCTTTGAGATACTGCCCAATAAATATATATATATATAGTTCTTTTGTACTTTTGATGTAGTTCTTTTCCCCAAGCGAGATATGATGCTATCACTTTTTCTGATGAAATACCCCTAGTGATCACTTTTAATCCTTGCAGAATAGTGCTTGAAACTCTCATCAAAGAACACACAGCACTACCCTACTGTTCAAACACATCTTTTGACACATTCACTCACTGTGCTCCAGTCTCACTCAACTTATCACCACATTCTGAATACGTCCTGTGTTTCCACAGGTGAGCATTTGAATTAGTTACTTATTAGAATATCTTTGCCCCCTTATCTGCCTAATGAATTTATTTTTGTAACTTTAAGATAGTTCCAAAGGGTCCTATGACTTTTTCCCATTCACTCTCCCTTCTGTGTGTCCACAGTAATTTATTCATCCGTGTATTACAGTGTGCATTAAACTTAACTTTTGGTCCCTAGGAGTCTCTAAGTTTGTCCACTAGCAAAGGGCTCTGCCATTGAATGGCTCATATACTGGTTGGGAAGATAAAATTTATTTACATGAAATATTACACCAAACATATAAACAAGGACATAATAAAGTAGCAGGCAGGAAAGGCTACAGGAATTGAGAAGAGTAAACAGTTGGTGGAATTGTTGGGAAAAAAATATTGATTAGTAGAACTTGAATGGAGTTTCTGTGACCTAGAGATTTTACATTGTATTGAGCAAAACTAAGAAAAAAAGTTGATTAAAATCAGCTGTCAAAATGGCTACAGACTATCATACTTTAAGATACGCTCATTTGTTCTAGCTACATTACAGGAAGGATATAATATAAAGGAGAAAGTTAATAAAACATAGCTAAACTCAGAATTAAAGTGTGCATCTTTTTGTACTAAAAATAAAAAAGAAATGTTAATTGGTTGGCAGGGTAAGGAACAGAAACTGCAATCCTGCTGGGTTCTGGGTCCAGAGGCAAACTTTTAGAGCATAAAGTAAAGGAGACTTGTTTGCACAACACAGGCTATTTTTCAATGCTAAACACCACAATTGACAATGCTATGAATATCTGTGCATCAAATAACATAGTGATCCTTTTACAAAGCAAAAACTGCAGGCAATGTGAGAAATCATGAAAGAAACTAATATAACACTCTTAGTAGAAAACAGATCGTGTGGACAAGACATTTGAAGTAAGGACATAGAAAACCTAAAAATACATAATGCATAAGGTAGATCTTGGGGCTGTATATTAATTTTTTAAACCAGATAATAAAAAACACAACTTCTTCTCAAGACCACAGGGTGCATAGGCTCGCTTACCATGCAGCGGACTCGGGTTCGATTCCTGGCCCATGAACCCAGAAAAAAAAAGCCATGAATGGAACATTCACAAAAATTGATGAAGCATTATAAATTACTTTCATTGCAATGTAATGAAACTAGAAATTAGTAGCAAAATATAAGACCAAAGAGCCGTTCCATCTAGAAATTAAAAAATAAAACAAAACTTTCAAGCAACACTTGGATGTAAGGGGAAATACATAATTTATGTAATTTGTAAAAACAATAATTACTTGGATTTTTTTAAATTAAGTGTATAATAAATTTTGTACAGTTTCACTATCTTTAATCCATGCTTTGTTGAGCTGTAGACTAGAAAATACTGCTTTTCACTAAGTTTATAATAATGTGACCTGCATTTTTCTTGATTGAAACTTCTTTGGATCCTACTGATCACATTACATAAGTGTTTTACTGTATTTCATTATATGATGAAGCACAATTTATTTACTCTTTTACTGATGGAGCATTTGGGTATTTTGAAAGCTGCTATTAAAATTCTTGTCCAAATCTTTTATGTTAAGCACTTGGTCTGCTCTTTTAGAGTATTTTCATCCACAACTTAACCATTGCCAAATTGCTTTCTGAATTGTTTCTGTACCAATAGCACCTTGACCAGCAAAACATGGGGCTTCTCATTTTGTCATAATTTCACCAACATTGGGTTATAGCTCTTTAGCTTTTGTCAAACTCAAGAGTGTGGTGAGCGCAAAACCGGTGGTTAGGAACTTTGATCCTATAGGCAGCATGTGTTGATTCTAGGGCCAGCTTTGCCTCTTACAAACTGTGATGCCTGGGCAGGTTCCATGTTTTCTCATCTGTGACATGACGATAATAACCACACCTGATTCAGAAGGCTCCTGTAAGGACTAATGTGTTAATATAGATAATTATATAACATATAATAAATAATATGATAATAATACAAAGCATGTAAGACAGTACCTACTCTGTAGTAAGCACCATGCAAGGCTTATCTGTCACCAATTGTCCAGTGATGTCCTTAGAGCAAAAGAAAATCCCTGATGAGTTCCTGCATTTTGTTGTCTTATTCCTTTAATCTCCTTTATTCTGGAAAGTTTCTTTAGTTTTCCTTTGTTTCTCATGGCATTAATATCTCTCAAGAATACAGGCCTGTTATTTTGTACCATCTCCATCAATTTGGAATTCCTGATGATCTTTCGTGGTAAGATTCAGGTTGTGCATTTTCTGTTCTTTTAAAGAAAAGAAAAGGCCTTGTCTGGCCCCCTACAGAGAGTTTTGAAGCTAGGATAGACTTTCAAAGCTTCCAGAGTTGGGTTAGGGGACTCATTCTTTAAATCCACATCCAACAGGCCTCCTCTGGGAAAGAGTGTGACCAGAGTATGTAGAGTTGAATATCCAATCACGCTGCTGGTTGTGAATAAAACGTCAGTTTGAAAGCAAGAGATCACTTCAGTGAAGTAGTGGAATCAGGTGAAGGCAAGAATGCATTTACTCTCCCTGTATCTTAAGAGGGTCAGTGTCCCAGGCACCTAATGGGACCTAGTGGATATCACGTAGAGTCCACTCTAGCAACTTTACACCAAAGCCAAGATTTGGGCTTAGACCTCTAATTCTGGAGTTTCGGCTTGTTTCCTATTGTTGATTATTGGATTAATCACTTAATATATTTGAAATTGTATTGATTTTTGTCTCTCTTTAAGAAAGAGCCTTTAACCCTTTGCTAATTGGTCTTATGAACTCTTTGCTTTTCTATCTTATATTATAATTGCCCCTCTGGCTGCTTGCACCTCAACTTTCTTTCAGTTATCCCCTTTTCTAGCTATGGAGCCTTAGATATTGCACTGTCTACAGGCTAATTTGTCAAATCATCTGTCTGAGTGTGGTGTGTGTGCAGGGCTGTGAATCCCACCCGTTACCTCTGAGATGGCATTATGGTCTTATTCACTTATAGCTAGAGTGATGCCTTAGCTGGATTTTGCTAATGGGAAGGCTGCTACCATTGCATTTGAGGCAACTTATGCAGGTTTCCTCAGCCCACCTATTCCTTTTCTCTTATAATACATCAGGAGATTTCACAAATTCTCTCTAAGACACTAGCACCATTTCCAGTCTTGAAAACATCCTAGCTTAGATGAACTTGTTCTCTCCCCTCCCCTCAACAGGGTGAAAGTCAGCATGATCGCACTAGAAAAAGTCTTGGCCAAAGAAAACATGAGCAGTAGTATGAACTGCTGTTTCCATGACCACAGTAGAAATGTCATTCTCTGACCATTCCCACTCATTTCCCCCACTATGCCAGGCCAGGATGGGCTCAAGTTCCTCAAAAGCAGTGCTGGGACATCATAGGGGAGAACTTCTTTGCACACTGAGAATCAGCCCTTATCATTGACCTGGGGAAACTATTATCTCTTTGGCATCGTGTAGGGAGATTCCCTACACTTTTGCTTAAAGTTTGATTTAAAAGGAAACTGTTAGGTATTATATATGGCAACAGAATGACAATTTTTTTTTAAATCCAGGGAACTAAACTGCACAAACAATGAACCCTAAGTTAAATCATGGTCTTTAGTTAATAGTACAGTTATAAAAATGTGCTTTCATCAATTGTAACAAATGTTCCACATCAATGCAAGGTGTTGATGGTGGGGTAGAAAATGGAAATCCTATATTTTTATGCATGATTTTTCTGTAAACTCACAATATCTCTAATAAAGGAAGAAAAAAAAAAAGAAATTTGTGCACCGAAGGTCCCGAAAGTTGCCTTGTGCTCCTGCTTATGCTGCTGACGTTTCTCTTTTCCACGTTCATACTCCTCATACTCAAGTTTGAGGGAATTGTATGCCAAGAGGCCTACTGTCCAGTATGGGGGGTGAGCGTGGTGGGCTAGTGCTTTTAGGCTCAGCCATGCTAATATTGCTAAGATGTCACCATCGTCATGATATGGTAATCAATGTCTTGTGCTTTGGGGCTTTCATTGATTTTATTGAAAAACACTCCTTTTACATCTTCATTTCTTGAGGACCTGTTTGAAACCTGCAATGGTTTCCTATTGCTCTTATTATCAAAATCATCAATAGGGCATGTGGGTTGGAGATCCAGCACAGGGCCTGGCACATGGTCAGGGATGGGTTCAAGCTGTTTGCATGTATGAATTAAATCATATTCCTCATGGACTCTGATGGGTTGGAGGGATTGGTTACACTGACAGACACAACCCCATTTTTAAAAATTACCCTTCTCTCTGTAGAGGCTGATCCAGTGTTTTCAGTTCAAACATGAGAAGTGCACTTTTCACAAGACAGCCAACACTGGCAGCTGCTCCTCTGGCTCTCTGGAAATGCCTGGATCTTAGCAGCTCAGGTGTCAGTTGTTACCTGTGATGCGTTATTGGCTTATGTGTCTTCTTCCCTCAGAAACTTATAATCTTCTTGATGTTTGAAAATTTCCCTTTTTTTCCTGTGCCTTTGTGGCTTATCATATAAAAAGTGGTTAAAGGAAAGAGGTATGTGTGTGTATGAGGGGGTCTTACCTAGATTAGGTCATGTCCTTACAGCTTTCTTTTCTGGATGCTGAATTAAAGGAGAGAGGAGGCTACACAATTGGAAGAGCTGCCCAGACAGTCCTTTTACATGCAGTGTTAAAAATGCCACTTCAGATTTGGTTCAGCAACCCAGATTCCATGGCTTAATCTAGTTGCCTCGATGGGGAGGGGGAGGTGAATGAAATGAAACAATATACATTGTACTCTCAAAGGCTGTTACACCAGTAAATGTTTCTGTGGGCTTGCACTTACCAACATAAAGTGTGAAGTAGGCAGTTGAGCGTTCCCTATTCGAAAGAACCGAATCCACCTTACGAGACCCCGTGACCTTCAAATTCGCTTTCAGTATTGATGGTTCTACTAAGTCCAGGCAAGGTAATTTTGAGATGATGGCAGGACTGTGTGTTATTGGCCTCAGCTTCACCCACTTCCGTGGAAGAGTGCAGCTGAAATTGACCTCTACATTCCAACCAACTAAAATAGAAGGTTTATTTCAATTCCCTTACCTGACCTTTGTTACTCTTTATTCTTTCTCCTTTTTCATGATTGACTTTCTCTTTCATCCCCATAGACAGCAATTTACAATTACAGAACATCTTCTATGTGCAAAATCTGATGTGGATATTTTTGACAAAGAAATAGGTGAGAATTAACCCTTAATGTGTGTGTGTGTGTGTGTGTGTGTGTGTGTGTGTGTCTGCATGTTTTGCTGTGAGGCAGGTCATGGAGACTGGAAGGAATTCACTGAATGAAGCAAAATATTTTGGTACAAGGGTGCTAAGAATTTTTGACTGGTGAGTAGGTTATAGAAGTGAAAGAGGGTTCTTTTGCTTTAGTTTCCACACGTACAAGAAATCAGAATTACTATAGCCACCTCCTTCTTTAAGTCCCACCTCCTGCTTTGTTCCTGCCTGGACTCTCTTCTCTGTTTCCAGAACATTGTTTCTAAGCTGCCTATTTGATTTGGTTTCTTCTTAGGTCAGTCAATTTCAGGATAAAATCAGTAGCATGACCTAATCTTGTCTGAAAGTCTCTCCAACTCTTAGCTCAAAATGTGACTGGGGGCATTGAATTATGATTCCCAACTCCCCTTTAGCTCTTTCTTTGCTTAGAGTTTACGTATGCTGTTCCCTGCTTGGAATGCCCTCTTCTTTTCACCCCTAGCTAATTTCTTCTCATTTTAAAACATTCTTTATGGACCCTTTTTGGCATCCCCTCAAAATGCACTGTCTTGATTCTCCTCCACTGAAAGACTGGTTGGCTATCCCATGCACCTTTGGTACCATACTTTGATCATCAAGGACTTGTATTACGTTGAACTTTAGAAAATTACCAGATGACAATATTTTAATTAAAAAATAGCAATGGCTACTTCATATTTTTCAAAGCAAGTATTACTATCATATTCATATCATTATTGCTTTATTTTTAAACAAAGGCAGCTGTCATTGTGAGCTCCTATTGTGAATAGGTAAGGGGAGAAAGTATGCAGTTTTCCCTGTGATGGACAGGTGGTGCTGAGAATTTCACACTGGCATTTTAAAGAATCTTTATTCAGCTGTGTTTGTTGGTTTGATTTACCTTCAATTGCTCTGTGATTAGCCAGGGCATCCTGTTTTATTTGAAGATCTAACAACAGCAACCATAACAAAACAACAATAATATGCGACTTATTGGTCAATATGCCAGATATTTTACAAATATTATCATATATGATCCTTTCCTCATCTATATGAGATGGGTCCTATTTTCCAGTCTAAGTTTCCAAAATTTATACCTTTTCCATAACAGTGCATGGTTGTCAGCTCACAGGTTTGAATCTACAAATATTGACTATGTGTTATATGGATCTTAGGGATATAAGACATGAAATTGTGAGTGTAGGTGTAGGGTATGCTGATAGGCTATACCAGAAGTGTTTTTGAAACCTGATTTAATGCCTTGCAGATCTTAAAGGTGGTTTATATAATCCTTTAACAGTCAGTAGCTATTACGTCTCTGAGTCTATCACCAAGACCCTGAGATAAAGGGGAAAGAGAGACCCTTTATTTTGGATCCTCTTCTGAGATGGAGAGAAACCCAAGTAAGGGTAGAAGAAAGCATATGGGATAGCCACTTCCTTTAGCTTGTTGTTGTTAGCTACTTTGTTTGCTAGAATTTCTTTATAGTTTTAGGTTATCTTGAATTGGACTGCCAGAGAAAAAACCTGAACTGTTTTGTTGATTGACTATATCTGTGATACTAGATTCCAATTTTGATTAAATCATTTGTGCTGGTTTGAAAGAATGTATGTACCTTAGAAAAAACATGTTTTGATCTTAATCCCATTTGTAAAGGCAGCCGTTTCTTCTAATCCCTATTCAGTACTGTATGTTTGAAACTTTAATTAGGTTATCTCTTTGGAGATGTGACTCAATCAAGAGTGATTGCTAAACAGGACATGTCTCCACCCATTCTAGGTGGGTCTTTATTACTTTACTGGAATCCTATAAAAGAGGAAACATTTTGGAGAATGCTTGAGAATCTGAGAGAGCAGAGAATGCCACAGCACAATGAAGCAGAAAGTCCACCTGCCAGTGACTTTTGGAGATGAAAATGCCTCCCAGGCAGCTGGAGAGGAAGCCAACAGATGACGCCGTGTTCAACATGTGCCCTTCCAGCCGAGAGAGAAACCTTGTGTTCACCATGTACCTTTCCAGATGAGAGAGAAACTCTGATTGTGTTCACTATGTGCCCTTCTACTTGAGAGAGAAACCCTGAACTTCATCAGCCTTCTTGAATCAAGGTATCTTTTCCTGGATGCCTTAGATTGGACATTTCCATAGATTTCTTTTAATTGGGACATTTTCTCGGCCTTAGAACTGTAAACTAGCAACTTATTAAATCCCCCTTTTTAAAAGCCATTCTGTTTCTGGTATATTGCATTCTGGCAGCTAGCAAACTAAACATCATTGCTTAGGACAGTAGCCAAAACTTTGATGATATAAGAGGAAAACAAAATGCAAACCAAGTTTTAGGATAAACAAAAGGCATTTAGATTTTTCACTGTTCAGTGGGTCATTTAGCATTGTCAGAATGCAGCCATATTGTCCAAGTGGACTGTACTGCATTTCACACTTATTTAGCATGGAATTTTTAATATGACACTAATGATCCAACTGGTTATTGGTGTAATTGAAGCAGAAGTGGTGACTGGTTGGAAACCAATGTGAAATATGTGCAGCAAGAGTCCGGGAAAAGGCTTTGGATTTTCAGAATCCATGAAATCTGATTGCCTCTGAGGTAGCACACGCTTGTTGCCCTTTGGGAATGGGGCTGCACAGACACCCTCCCTGCCATAAACAGATGCCACAGGTGCACACTGGACCCAATTACCTGAAAGCGTCACAGGTGTGCCACCACACTCCCAATGTACACTCATACATCCTGCACAGAGCACTTGGCACAAACTATATGTGTTAATGTACCTACACATTCTGTTCACTTTTGACTGACAGCCTCTGTTTTCTATATGGATTGAATGAACGGATCTGTAACTGTAGAGAGTCATCATTCCTGGTTCAAGCATCTGAAGTGACAGATGAAGTCTTTGGCTTTATGGAAGAGGACAATCAATGAGAAGAGTTGGGCTCTGGATGCCTCCCTCCATGGACTCCAGCTTTGAATGTAGTTAGAACTATTTTTGTGATCCTAGGCAAGTAGGCACCCCTCTCTGAATCTCAGTTTTCTGAACTTCAGCTTTTTAAAAAATTAAAATGAAACTGACTCATGGTGTTGGATAATTAAATAGTATATTGTATATAAAACATTTACCAAGGTACTAAGGTTCTGCAAACACCTTCTTCTATGCAGTTTTCATTGTTGGCAAAACCAAGATGACAGTCTTATGAATAAGGAGAATTGGATTTGGGTACCTGGACTGCTATCAACTGGAAACAACTCATTTTTACTGATTATGGTTCTCAATTGGTTAATCAGAAAGGCCCTTCCTACTATAAGAAAAGAAAGTCCTTGGGATTCTAACCTTTGGGCTTGTCCTTGACATACATATAAAAAGGGAAAACATATAAAGTTAAACACACAAACAAACAAATGGAACAGACATAAAAAATCAACCATTACTGATGAATAGTGCAGTCTTTGATTCCTCTTCACAAACTAATTTATAGAGTTGTGAATGCAGTGGCTCTTATAAAGTTCCATTCATTAGAAATGTACTGAAGACACTCACCAAGGAGCAGGGTAGGCAAAAGCAGCAAAGCTTGACTTCCTCCTTGAAAGAATCTCCTAATTCCTACAATTTTCCCACTATTTTCCCGGTTACCTCTCACTCCCCTAGAGCTTATATTACTGCCTCAGAAGAATGAAGACCATTTTGGATCTAGAGCTCTTAGCAAATTTCAGCATATAAGTTAAAGTTGTCTTGTAAAAGCTATGGGTCTGACCAGATTCTTCCTAATTCTGGTACATGAAATCTTACTCTTGTTTTTCTTTTTGCATAACCACCCAGAGGTGTGTTCTGTATATGTGTGCATTTTTGTGTGTGAGTGATAGTGCATGAGAGTATGTGTGACTGCTTGTAGATGTGTGAGTGAGTCTGTTAGCAAGCAAACAGACTCACTGTCTGATGTATACAGAAGTCAATGCTGTGACACCAGGATTTTGAGAAAAGAAAGAATTTATTGGTAGGCAGCCCAGCAAGGAGACAGGAGGAGAGCTCAAATCTGTCTCCCTGAGCTAAAGGAGCTTGAGAATGGTTTGGAGAGGTTTGGCTTAGGGAATGGGATGAGATGACACAAAGTGGTGTGATGTGAGCTCAAGTTGGGGTATGATTTAGTTCAGCATGTGCAGTGGAAAGTCATGCTTGGTCATACATTGACTGATAAAAATGGCAGCTTACCATGATGAGTGGGTGTAGTTTTTAGTATTGTAATTATGTATAGATAATTTTAGGTCAGGGTTTCTTCTGTCTGCACATGCTCCATGTCTGGTTCTGTAGGGGAAAGGAAAAACAGGGACTTATCTCTAAGTGAAGCAATTCTCTTATCAATAAACATGATGTGAAGCAAGTCCCTCATAGCTTTTCTAAGAAAATGGAAGTAGAAACTTTTGCAAGCAAGTAAGGGAGGGGTTCCAAGATACGGGGCTAGTTGTGGCAGTTTCAAGTCTGTAAGTGGGTATCAGTGTGTGAGTGGGTGTCATTTTGTATGTAATAGTGGATGTGTGTGGGTAAGTATGTATGTGTGAGTGCATGTGAGTGACTGCCTTTATTTTCATATCTGTGAGTGTATGTTTGAGTGTGTGTTATCTCTTCAATCTCCAGTTTCTGGCCATCTGTATTGGTTTGCTAAATCTTCTGGATTGCTATATACCAGAAATGGAATGGCTTTTTTTTTTTTTTAAATTTGCATATGGGCAGGAGGCACCAGGGATCGAACTCCAGACCTCCAGCACGGCAGCCACCCTGGAATGGCTTTTAAAAAGGGAATTTACTAACTGGCAAGTTCACAGTTCTAAGGCATTAAAATGTCCAAACTAAGGGATCCAGAGAAAGATACCTTGACTTAAGAAAAGCTGATAGGTCCAGAACACCTCTGTCAGTAGGGAAGGCATGTGGCTCGCATCTGCTGGGGTCTGCTAGGGTCTTTGGCTTTTAGTTTCAAACAGCTTCCCCTGGGTATTTTCTTTCAGCATGTCTAAATGACTGGGTCTTGCATTGGCTGTTTTCTGTAGGCTCTAAAGCTTTTTCCAAAATGGTTCTCTCTTAAGGGCTTCAATAAGTGGCCCAACCTTGAATGGGTGGAGACAGATCTCCATGGAAACCACCTAGTCAAAAGGACTCACCCACAATTGGGTGACACATCTCCATGGCAACAACTTCAGAAAGATCCCACCCAGCAATATCAAATCAGGATTAAAGAACATGGCTTTTCTGGGGTACACAACACTTTCAAACCAGCACTCCATCCATTCCACACCAACTTTCTGTTGAGTTCCTTCCTAGCCCTCTAGTTGGGCAACACCCTTAGGTTTAGCTTCAAGAAAGCCCCTTGTTGTGTTTGGATCATATCCTTTCCATCTTTTTTCCAATAAACTCTGAGAATGCAATCAATTCCTAATGTAGCCTTGTCTTTGTGCTGCCATTACTGTAGGTGGTCAGTCATAATCTCTTTCATCTGGGCCTTTATGTAAGAGGAAAACACTCACTTCCATTCTCCATAGGACATGGCAATATGCCACCATAGCATAAATTTTCCAGAGAAACTCTATAAGCCTCTTCAATGTTAACAATTCTATAAATATTATATGAATGTAAATCTAAGGCTTACAAAAATAATGGATTTTGACTATTTATGTTGCCAAATCTTAAATATTAAGACTAGCCTATATTTTTGGAGTATGGGAATATTTGCCACGTTGTTTTTTCTCATCTTTTTTTTTTAAGATTGGCTAAATCTGAGACAAAGTAAAAGCCTTATTATACTGAAAACACTTCTGAGAAAGAAATAATTTCATTACATCCATCCTGAATTAATAACTGCAATAAAAAGGCCCTAAGAAAGAAACAGTGTTTAATAAATATTATATGGTTTATCAGGGTCTTGGGATTGCAAACTTAACTATTTTTATTCAATTTGTCATCATCCCCATAAACATTTTACTGACATATGTATGTTATGTTATTCTTTGGGGAAGAATGAATAAAGAGTTTGAGCCTCAAATTGCTCATCTTTAAACTGGTTTGTTCTTAGGAATAAATGAGATAATGTAAATAAAGTTGCTAAAAGAGATCTTATCCATGGTTGGTACCCAGAAAGTACAAATACTATTTTTCTCTTCTCATTTATTCAATGCTCTATGTGGAAATCTACATATATTTATACAACTTTTTGTTTAAATATAAATATATACTCAACTTTTTTTTCATTTGAATTTAGGATACATTTTATGATGCCTCTTTTTCTACTATAGTTTCTAGGGAAGGAAAAAAATGCCTAGAGAGGGATTGTGCATTTGAACATGAAAACAGGAGCAAATATTGTATAAAAAATCTTATGAGTGAGAGAAATTAAAAGGAAAAAGGTGTATTTGGGATGGAGACACTGAATGCTAAAAACCGTTAGAGAGATCAATGGTCTCGGACAAATGCTGATTAATTTATGGTTGGGGCTCATTTTGTAAATAAATGGCTTGGCCAGTTAGAATTCTGACCATATAGATGCAGATTAAAATAAATAAATAAATAAAAACATTAGATAAGACGGCTGAAGTGTGACACGGCTGGAAAATGTTAAATGCATAATTTATTGAGTAGATGACTTATATTTCCTACAAGCAAATGCCATAACTCAGGAAGTTGGAGCAAATTGGATTTCTTGTGTTTTTATTTCTCGTGTGTGTGTGTGTGTGATTGGAAGGAGGAGATTATTCTTGGCTGTACAATTCTTACTCCCAACCTGTGGAGAAGAGATTTTGTAGAAATCACTGCCCACTGGGAAATTTCAGGTTTGTAAAATATCTGTTGGTCACGTCAGGAGAAAGATGCAATTTCAATGCAAAATTAATTCTGAGCTTGAATCACTTCAGTTCCAAAGTTCATCCTCAGAGGTAATTAGGCACATCAGGAAGTATGAGTTATATTTTTCTGAAATGCCAATTTCTCTGTCAAGTCTTGATCAAATACCTACTATTAGTCATTATAATGGCAAACCATTCCTGGCTTCTGAAGCCCTCGGTAAAATGGCTTGCTAGTCCTGATGAAGCAATATTTCCCTGTGTTCCTGATATTCCCTCTGATCCATTCAGAGGTGCCACTTAATCAATGGTGTTGGGACTAGTGGACCCCAGTGTAAACTCAAGGGTCAATTATTGAACTAACTTGATGCCAATGATGCTTCAATCTTGTCCATATCAGAGCAATGGAAGGAAGAAGAAAAGTTGTTCCTGATTAGAAAAGACTGTGCCTGGATATCAGACAGTGCTGCAGATAATTTGCTTGATTTCTGATTTTAAGTCTCAGTTTCCATGGCCAGCTCAGAGGTGCATTTTAGGGCTTGAGATTAGGATCCACAGCTCTGCTAGATAACTAGGCAACAGGGAATTTCGGGGAGCTAGGTGGATTGTGTTTTGGTGCCAAAAAATCTGTCCACATGTGATGGGACAAAGCAGAGGTTTATGGGGAAAAACATAATAGAGCTCTACACTTAATCCATAGCTTGTGTTAGGACTATAGTCTTCCAAAGAGTATAGACATTTGAGTGGCATGACTGAGCCAAAGTTCAGTCAAACAGCTTTGGCTGGCACAGAAAAAAAAATCAGAATTCTCATTAGTCCAAATGTAATCTGGTTGTTCAGATTGTATATGTTGATTCACACTGGTACCATGAAGGCTGGTCTTGCTTTCAGTGATGGAAATCTATGAAAGTCACAAGGCAGTACCATGGCTGAGTGTGGGACCAGTCCCATCCTTAAAAACTGTGGGTCCTGGGTCTAGAGTACAATTGGAGACCTATTAATATATGGCTAAATATTTCAGTTATGTTCAACTTAATCACAGGTTAAATAAAATGAGTTCTGTCTTCACCCTTAAATCCATACTAATTTTACCTTGTAACATCAATTTTTTAAAAAAATGTGCAAAGTATTAATTTTTCTGTGGCTGAAAGTTAATAATATCGATGAACATATATATCAACCAAATTTATTATTTCATGTGTCATACATGAAATATGGTACATATTTGTACATATGGTACCATATGTACAAGATCTCACTACTTATTCAAGGTTCCATGTGGCTTTGGTGTTGAAATAAGTTGATCACAGAAGTTAAACTAGATAGTGTGGTACCAAAAATATAAACTTTGCACCAAGTAACTATCTCTTCCTTTCTTCTCACACAGAGAAGCTGAATTTCTAAAATACAATCAATATCACCCTTTACCTTTCAGTATGATTTATCTTATTTCTACCCAGATCAGCTTCATTCATATCTATAATTGAAGTCTGATCACATTTTCAGTGTTTTTTAACAGTTGCTGTGTGGGGAAATGCTGATTTTCATAGTTTCAGAATTTCAGCTCTGAGTTGCAGCTGTCACACAAATACATAAAGTTCCAGGGAACAAGCAGATTATACACAAAGAGCTCAGCATCTCAGAATTTAGAAATAACAGGTACAACTCAGGAAAAGATTGACTGCTGTAAGAGCTTACAATCTAGGAACTTTACACTAAGCCTTCACCTGATAAACTATGCACTCAGATTCAATCCTCAGAGTTTGCACATTATGGTTAGACTGTAGTAGTGAGGTATTGTAATTTTTGCCTTTTTCTTTCTGGGTTATTTCATACAACATACTGCCCTCAAGTTTCATTATCCTAGTTTCATGCCTCACAACTTCATTTTTTCTTGAAGCCACTCAATAGTCCAGTATACAGATACACCAGTGTTCCCCCTTCCATTGCTCAGTTGATGTACCCTTAGACCACCTCCATCCATTGCAAAAAAGGAACACTGCCACCATAAGCACCAGTGTGCAAATGTCCATTCATGTTCCTACTTTCAGTTCCTCCAACTATATACCTAACTATAGAATTGCAGGATCAAAAGGCAACCCTACCCCAGCCTCATGTAGAGTCACTGCACTGCCCTCCAAAGGGGCTGCACCACTCTGCTTCCCACCCACAGGGAGTAGGCACATCTGTTTACATTTTCTCCAGCACTTACATTTCTTTGTTCATTTTTAAACAGATCGTATACAATCCAGCCTAAATGAAAAAATCAATGATTGCTGGCATAATCACAAAGCCATGCCTTCACCCCCACAATCTATATGAATACATTTCCATTTCTTCCACAAAGAATTCCATACCTCTCCCCAAATCCCCTGATTATTGACATTTAGCTTTGTCATATTGCCTTTGTTACATTTAGTGAAGCATATTATAAAATTACTGGTAACTATAGATCCTAATTTGTACAGATTGTATTTTTCCTCCATATACCATCCCAAATTCAACACCTTGCAATGTTAACACTCATTTGTTCTCCCTCATGCAAAAACATTCTTATATTTGTACATTTAATGATCATCATTGTCCACTTTAGGCATTGCTAAGTTATAACACCCCAGTCCTTATATCTGTTTTTCCTTCTGGTGTCATACATGCCCCAGCCTTTCTCCCTCAAACATACTCACACTCAACTTTGTTCATGAACTTACAATATTGGCCTACCAACAGGTAGTATTGTGCTATCCAATTCTAGATATTGACCATCCATCCTGTTGAACATCCTGTACTATTCCAGCATCAAATGCCCAATATCTACCCTCTTTCTATCTCCTGATAACTGGCATTCATAATTTTGGTCTTCAAAGTACACTCATTAATGTTAGTTCATATTAGTGATACTGTAAAGTATTTGTCCTTTTGTTTCTGGCTAATAACACTCAGCATAATGTCCTCAAGTTTCTTCCATATTTTTACATGCTTCATAAATATATTCTGTCTTACAGCTGTGTAATATTCCATCATATGTATGTACACAGTTTGTTTAGCCACTCGTTATTGATAGACCTTTGGGCTGTTTCCTTTCCTTAGCGATTGTGAATAATACCACAGTAAACACGGGTGTACAAATGTCTGTTTGTGTCCATGCCTTCAGTCCCTCTGAATATATATCTAGTAATGGGATTGCTGAATCATATGACAATTCTATAGTTAGCTTCCTGAGGAATAACCAAACTGCCATCCAGAGCAGTTGAACCATTCTACTTTCCCACCAACAGTGAATTGGTGTGCTTCTTTCTTCACATCCTCACCAGTGCTTGTGGTTTCTGTTTTTTTGATAGTGACCATTCAAGAAGGTATGAGATGATATTTCATTGTGATTTTAATTTGTATTTTCCTAATAGCCCATGACATTGAGCATCTTCACATATGTTTTTGAGCCATTTGTATTTCTTCTGAAAACTATCTGTCCATCTCTATTGCCCATTTATAATTGGACTGTTTGTCTTTTTGTTGTTGAGTTGTATAATCTTTTTATATATTCTGTATATTAACCCTTATCTGATATCTGGTTTCCAAATATTGTCTCCCATTGCATAGACAATGGAGAGTAAAAGCCTGCCTTTTTATTTTCCCAACAAAATCCTTTGATGCACAAAAGTGTTTAATTTTAAGGAGACTCCAATTATCTATTTCTTTTTTCATTGCTCACTCTTTAGATGTAAGGTATAGTAAACCACCACCTATCACAAGATCATTAAGATATTTTCCTGCATTTTTTTCTAAAAGTTTTATCTTTTTAGCCCTAATGTTTAGGTCTTTGATCTATTTCGAGTTAATTTTTGTATAATGTATGAAACATGGGTCCTATTTCATTCTTCTGGATGTGGATATACAATTCTTCAAGTATTATTTATTGAAGAATCTGCTCTGTCCCAGTTGAGTTGACTTAAGCACCTTAGCAAAGATCAATTGTCCACAGAAGTCAGGGTTCAACTTTGAACACTCAATTCAATTCCATGGGTCAGTACATCTGTCTTTATGCCACTACCATGCTATTTTGACCACTATAGCTTTGCAATATGCTTTAAAGTCAGGTACTGTGAGACTTCCCAGTTCATTCCACTTAAGTTATTTTTAGCTATTCTGAAAATCCTGTCCTTCCTAATAAATTTGATTATAGTTTTTCTATTTCTGAAATGTATGTTGTTGGGATTTTAATTGGTATTGCATTGAATCTATGAATCAGTTTGGGTAGAATTGACATCTTAACTATATTTATTCTTCCAATCCATGAATACGGATTCTTCCATTTATTTAGGTCTTCTTAATTTTCTTTTAGCAATTTCTTGTAGTTTTCTGTGTATAGTTATTTTGTGGCCTTGGGTAAATTTATTCCTAAATATATCATTTTTTGGTTGCTATTGTAAATGGAATTTTTTCTTGATTTCTTCTTCAGATTCCTCATTACTGGTATATAGAAACAACTACTGATTTTTTTGGTGTTAATCTTGTAACCTGCCACTTTGCTGTACTCTCTCATTAGCTCTAATAGCTTTCTATAGATTTTTTTGGATTTTCTATATATAGGATCATATCATCTTCAGATAGTGGAAATTTCACTTCATCCTTTCCAATTTCAATGCCTTTTATTTCTGTTTTTGTCCAATTGCTCCAGCTAGAACTTCCAGTACAATGTTGAATAACAGTAGAGACAATGGGCATCCATGTCTTCTTCCTAATCTTAGAGAGAAAACTTTGTCTTTCCCAGTTGAGTATTATGTTAGCTGTGGGCTTTTCAGATATTCCCTTTATCATGTTGAGGAAATATCCTTCTATTCCTATCTTTTGAAATGGTTTCATCAAGAAATGATACTGAATTTTGTCAAATGCCTTTTCTGCATCAGCTGAAATGATCATGTGATTTTTCCACTTTGATTTATGGATGTGGTATAATGTACTAATTGATGTTCTTGTGTTGAACCAGCCTCGGACACCTGGAATAAATCTCACTTGATCATGGTGTATAATTCTTCTAATGTGCTGCTGGATTTGATTTGCAAGTATTTTGGTGGGGATTTTTGCATCTATATTCATTAAAGAGATTGGTCTGTAATTTTCTTTCTTTTTTTTTTTTGTAGCATCTTTGTCTGGCCATAGTATTCGGGTGATGTTGGCATCATAAAATGAGTTAGGTAACTTTCCCTTGTCTTCAACTTTTTGAAGAGTTTGAGCAGGACTGGCAGAATTCACATGTGAAGCCATTTGGTGCTGAACATTTCTTCTTTGGGAGCTTCTTGATGATTCATTCAATCTTTTAACTTTTAATTGGTTTGTTAAGGTTATCTATTTCTCATTGCGTCAATGTTGGTTATTCATGTTTTTCTAAGAAGCTGTTCATTTTGTTTATGTTTACTTCATTAGCATATAGTTGCTCATAATATCTTCTCATTATTTACTTTATTTCCCCTCTCTCATTTCTGATTTTGTTCATGTGCATCCTCTCTCTCTCTCCTTCCCCCACCCCTCTTTCTGTCAGCCTATTTACAGGTCCATAGCTTTTCTTGATTATCTCAAAGAACCAACTTCTCATTTTCTTGATTCTCTCTATTATTTCCATGTTCTCAATTTCATTTATTTGGGCTCTAATGTTTGTTATATCTTTCCTTATGCTTGCTTTGGGGTTAGTTTGCTGTTCTTTCTCTAGTTCCTCCAGGTGAATAATTAATTTTTTGAATTTTGGTCTTTCTATTTTTTAAATAAAGGCATTTAGTGCAACAAAATTCCTCAGCACTGTCTTTGCTGCATTCTATAAGATTTGATATGTTGTGTTTTCCTTTGCCTTTTTAATAAGGCAAATGATTTCTCTTTTAATTTCTTCCTTGACTCTCTGGTTGTTTGAGAGTGTGTTGTTTAGCCTTCCCATATTTGTGAATTTTCCAGCCTTCTGCCTGTTATTGATTTTCAACTTCATTCCATTATGATCTGAGGAAATGTTTTGTATAATTTCAAACTTTTTAACTTAATTGAGACTTGATTTTTGACCCACAGTGAGGTTTATCCAGGAGAATGATCCATGAGCACTTGAGAAAAAGGTATATCCTGCTGTTGTGGGTTGAAATGTTCTATAAATGTCTGTTAAGTCTAGTTCATTTACTATATTATTTAAAATCTCTGTTTCCTTATTGATCCTCTGTCTAGATGAACTATCCATGGATGAGAGGGGTGTATTGAAATCTCCAACTATTATTGTAAAGGTTTCTCCTTCACCCTTCAATGTTGTCAGTGTGTGCCTCATGTATTTTTGGGTATCTGGCTTGGTGCATACATATTTATGATTGTTATGTGTTCTTGATGAATTGCTCCCTTTTTAAATACATGGTGTCCTTTTTTGTCTCTTTTAATTTTTTTTAACATTTGAAGTTTAATATTTTGGATTTTGGTATAGTTACCCTCACTCTTTTCTGGTTGCTGTTTGCATGAAATATCTTTTCCCAGACCTTCACTGTTAATCTGTTTTTGTGTTTGATTCTTAAGTGAGTCTCTCATATATAATATACAGATGGGTCCTGGTTTTCAATCAGTTCTGCCATTCTATGTCTTTTCATTGGGGAACTTAGTCCATTAAAATTTAATCTTATTACTGTAAAGGCAGGACTATCTTCTACCATTTTGTCTTTCGGATTTTATACATCAGATATAATTTTTTTCTTTTTATACCCATATTGATGGTCTTCCTTTCTACACTCTTCTTCAGACTTCTCTCTCCTATCTTTACCTATCTGCCGCTGCCTTTCTACACTCTTCTTCAGACTTCTCTCTCCTATCTTTACCTATCTGCCTCTAGTGTTTCCTTTAGTATTTCTTGCAAAACTGATGTCTTAGTCACAAATTCTCTCAGTGTCTGTTTGTCTAAGAATATATTGAACTCCTCCTCATTTTTTGAAGGACAGTTTTGCTGGATATGGAATTCTTGGTTGGCAGGTTTTCTCTTTCAGTATCTTAAATATATCATACCACTGCCTTCTCTCCTCCATTGTTTCTGCTGAGAAATTCACACATAGTCTTACCAAGTTCTCCCTGCATGTGACGAATCACTTTTCTCTTGCTGCTTTCAGAATTCTCTCTTTGCCTTAGACATTTGACAATCTGATTAGTAAGTGTCTTATTCTTTTTGGCTATGCTAAACCTCTTGGATCTGTAATTTTATGTCTTTCATAAGAGATGGAAACTTTCAGAGATAATTTTTCCCATTGTTCTTTCTGCCCCTTTTCCCTTCTCTTCTACTTCTGGGATACCCATAACATAGATACTCATGCACTTCATGTTATCATTTAATTCGCAGAGACTCTACTCGTATTTTTCCATTTTTTCCCCTTTCTCTTCTTTTTGTGCAAGATTTCAGATTTCCTGTCCTCTAGTTCACTAATCCTTTCTTCTGCCTCTTCAAATCTGCTAGTGTCAATTCTCCATTATTTTTTTCATCTCCTCTACTGTGCCTATGATTCCTAAAAGTTCTGCCATTTTTTTTTTTCAAGCTTTCAGGCTGTTCTTTGTGTTTGCCCAATATATTCTTTATAACCGTTATATCTTTTACCATATCTTCCTTCAACTCATTGACTTGATTTTTGAATTGGTTTAGCATGTTTGATTGAACATTAATTAATTATTTCAAATCTTGTATCTCATTTGAGGTGTTAGTTTGTTCCTTTGACTGGGCCATATCTTTGTTTTTTCCAGTATGACTTGTAAGTTTTTATTGGTGTCTTGGCATCTGATTTTCTTGATTGGTATATTTTGGAGGTCGTTTTTACTCTTTTACCTAAGATTTTCTTGTGGTTGGCTTTGTTCCCTTTTTTTTTTGCATTTAGTTCTATCTGTTCTAGACCTCAATTAGAGAGTTAGATTAGCTTCTAGCATAACTTCTAGTCAATTATTTAAAAAAATTCAGCCTGTTTTCCTAAATGGGAACTTTGCTCCCCAATAATCTGTCAGATTTTACCAGAACAAGATGGGCTCAGGTCTCAAGAGTAGGGTCTAAACAGTATCCCTGGGGATGAGACCCAGCAAGTGTTAGAGATTCCTGTGATGCCTATAGACTCTGTGGTTTTCATTCCCAGCAAGTGTACTAGTCAGCATGTAGCTCTCCACCTGCGTAAAGTGTTGTGGTACCTTTAATTCTAATTGAGGGGGGCCACTTGAGCTGGGCCCTGCCCACCCACACCCCCCTTTTCCTGGGGATTATAAGCCCCTCAGGTAATTATCTCCTAAACTTGACCTGTTAATTTGACTTTCAGACCTATCTTAACTCAGCCCTGGATCAGGGCTGAAGTTGAAAATGCTTGAGGATTTCTCTAATGACCTACTCAAAATAGTTTTTATAAATCCCTTTTCAGAGCCAGTCCTCGCTTCCCAGATTTCACCTGTCAAAAGGCAGAATTGGTACCTGGCTCTATATGTCTTGAGGCACATTTTCCAGTATTCTGAGCTAGACCCACTCTAAAGACCTCCTTTTTTTTTTTTTTTTTCTTTGGGTCAGCCTCACTTCCTGTCTGCCAGAAGCAACCTCAATTCCTTTCCCACTTGCTCTCAATTTATCTGTCTTGAAGCTTATATTCAACTGTCCAAATTTACTTAAAAAATGCAATGCACTTGGCTGGGATGCCTTCCATTGCTCTCAGCAGAGATTTTTTCTTTTTTCCAGAGGGAAGTATCTCTTTCTGAGCCAATTGTGCCAATGGGGATGTGTGTCAGCCTCCAGATTTTGGGAGCTTTACTCACAGTTCTGTGGTGTGGTTGTGGTTCTGCCACCCATTCCGGATTGGTGCATGATGTGTGTCTGGCCAGAGATGTCACCCAAACGTGTTTTCCAGACAGGTCCTGGCTATTTACTAGCTGCTCTAGACAATGAACTAAATTCCACATCCCCTTATGTCTCCTCCTCCTCTGTATAATTTCCTGCTAACTGCATGTGAATCTACAATTTTCTCAAAGTAACAAGTTTAAGTGGAAGAAGTGAAATAAGCTAACAAATATTTAGGTTTTTTTTCCTTTTTGGTAAGCTTTTAAAATAGCATTAATAACAAGTAATGATTCATATAAATAACTGTTGATAGCACAATTCTAAATCAATTTCATTTCCTGCCAACGTCTGTGATTCATTATCTTGAAATACGATACTTTTTATATCTTCTTAGGGCATTTTCTGCTTTGTCTAAATTAAATCAAATTACTTTAACAGCACTTAGACAGCATTCCCATTGTCTGTACACAGGTGGTTATAAGCTCAAGTTTGATATGTGTTTCATCAAGAAATTTCATTTTAAGCAGAGCTACTTAAATCAAAATCTGCATTTTTTTTAAGCCAAGGGAACAATTGTTCACTTTGGATTGCTTTATTTTTCCATTAGTTTAATAATATGTACAATAAATGTTCCTTGACCAATATGACTTTTCCCCTTGTTACAATCTAGTGAACTGAAAAAGAAATATTTTATGTATGATTTGTGTCATGGTCAGGTTCATGTGTCAACTTGGCAAAGTTGTGGTATCTGTTTGGCTGGATGGTCAGGGACTTGGAAAGACCATAATTGGAAAATTGGTGACAAAGAGGTCTGGGGAAGAATTATGTGGATAGACCTTTCTGAGTGGGCTAAAAACATGAAGATATTTGTGTCCCATGTGAATGCACACCAGAGGCTGACTTCAGCAGAGGAAGGTTTTAATAATCAAGTGGATAAGATGACCCATTCTGTGGATACCAGTCAACCTCTTTCCCCAGCAACGCCTGTCATTGCCGAATGGGCTCATGAACAAAGTGGTCATGGTGGTAGGAATGGAAGTTATGCATGGGCTCAGCAACATGGACTTCCACTCTCCAAGGCTGACTTGGCTACAGCCACTGCTGAGTGCCCAATCTGCCAGCAGCAGAGACCCACACTCAGACTCCGATATGGCATCATTCCCCGAGGTGACCAGGCAGCTACATGGTGGCAGGTTGATTACATTGGACCACTCCCTTCGTGGAAGGAGCAGCGATTTGTTCTACCTGGAATAGACACATACTCTGGATATGGGTTTGCTTTCCCTACATGCAATGCTTCTGCCAAAACTACCATCCATGGGCTTACAGAATGCCTTATCCATCATCATGGTATTCCACATAGCATTGCTGCTGATCAAGGAACACACTTCTCAGCAAATGAATTGCAAGAATGGGCACATGCTCATGGAATTCTCTGGTCTTACCATGTTCCCCATCCAGAAGCATCTGGATTGATAGAATGGTGGAATGGCCTTTCGAAAACTCAATTACGATGCCAAGTAAATGGCAATACCTTGAAAGGCTGGGGTAATGTTCTCCAGGAAGCTGTATATGCTCTGAATCAGCGTCAGCTGTATGGTGCTGTTTCTCCCATAGCCAGGATCCATGGGTTCAGGAACCAAGTGGTGGAAATGGAAATGGTACCACTCACTATTACCCTTAGTGATCCACTAGGAAAATTTTTGCTCCCTGTCCCTGCGACCCTGAGCTCTACTGGTCTACATGTTTTAGTTCCAAAAACAGGGGGTGCTTCCTCCAGGAGAAACAATGATTCCACTGAACTGGAAGTTAAGACTGCCACCTGGTCACTTTGGGCTACTTATGCCACTGGATCAACAAGCCAAGAAGGATATTACATTACTGTCTGGGGTGATTGACCCTGACTATCAGGAGGAAATAGGACTGCAACTACATAATGGAGGTAAAGAAGAGTTTTCTTGGAATATAGGAGATCTCCTAGGGCATTTCTTTTAGTACTACCATGCCCTGTGATTAAAATCAATGGAAAACTGCAATCCAGGCAGGACTACCAATGGCTCTGAAACTTCAGGAATGAAGGTTTGGGTCACCCCACCAGGCAAAGAACCATGGCCAGCTGAAGTGCTTGCTGAGGGTAAAGGGAACATGGAATGGGTAGTGGAAGAAGGTAGTGACAAATATGAACTTCGACCATGTGATCAGTTACAGAAACATGGACTGTAATGCTGTTTTGTTCATGTTATACTATTTAAGTTGTAAGATATGAAGTTTAAGAATGAATGTTGCCCAAGGATTTGTACCCTATTCTGGAGAGATTTAATGTGTTTCCAGTTATATGCAGGATGGTTGAGTATTGTTAGGTAAAAGAAAAAATGTGTACTTTATTGTTTTTACTTGGAAATTGGGTATGGTTTAAAGTGATATATATAGCTGCCAAGTTGACAAGGGGTGGACTGTCATAGTCAGTTCATGTGTCAACTTGGCTAAGTTGTGCTACCTGCTTGTCTCTTTGGGCAAGTGCTTACCTGTCTGTGGCAATGAGGACACTTCATAGAATTAGATCATGATCATGTCAGCTGCATCCACAGCTGATTCCATTTGTAATCAGCCAAAGGGGAGTGTCTTCTGCAATGAGGTATGTTTAACCTAATCATCGGAAGTCTTTTAAGGAAAATTCAGAAGAGACAGATTCTATTCCTGCTTTGGCTGGTGAGCATCTCCTGTGGAGTTCATCCAGACCCTCCATCGGAGTCGTCGGCTTCACAGCCTGCCCTGCGGATTTTGGAATCTGCATTCCTGCAGTCATGTGAGACACTTTTATAAATTTTACATTTGCGAGTGTTCCCTGTTGATTCTGTTTCTCTAGAGAACCCTAACTAATACAATTTGCTTGCCCACTTTATTTAGAACTAAATTAATGATAATATCTTGGACTTTTTTCTAAACAGTAATTATTTTTTCATTATATTTTATACATTTTACATGTTTAACCATTCTTACATCAATTTTCAAACTCCTCTGTACAACTAGACATTTTTCTTTTCTTTCCTGTAGAAACTGTGCTGTAAATTTTATGATAAACATTATTATTTTGGCTAAATATTGGATTCATAAAATCATTCCTTTATGAATTTACTGGAAGTATTTGAGTTTTCTGTTTACTTGCCATTGTTGCATATTATCAATTGTTTACTTTTTATTCAAGAATATTTAATTCTAATAATTATAAGTATGCTTTTCATTGTGGAAGTGGTGGTTTGAATTCTTTTGATCAATAACTTTTTTCCACAAATACCTTCTTTGGACAGAATTTATCTTCAGTATCCAATATGAAACAGATAACAGTATAAAATGCCTCTGAATATTACAGCCTGGTACCACAATTTCTTTTTCCATTTGAAAAACTTTTGGGTAAAGTGAAATATTGCAATTGCTCTGGATAGTATTGAATTTAACTAGAAACATTTTACCTTTTAAAATGATCCAGCATAGTCAAGGATCAGTTTTTTCAAATTTTTAGTTAAATGCCAATTTCCTGAATGTAATTTTATTCATCTCTCAATGGGGAGAGCAGAGGTAATATTTTTTGTTCTTCATTGTGAATTTTATATGCATAATTATCTTTAAACTTCTTATTGTTTTGATAAAATGATTCTTTTAGCAAAGAATATGAAATTTCACAAACTTCATCTGATTGCTTAAGGGTGTATATTTGATGATATTTATTTGTATTCATTTTCATTTGATCAGTAATTAAGACGTGCTAAATGAGGAATCTGTAATGTCCCATTTGAGAATTTTCAGTCAGCTATGTTCAAGAGAAGGCTGGTCACTTTTGTGGTTTACAGTGTCTAAAATTTCAGCGGACTATCCATTAGTTTTCTATCTCCACTTAACAGATCACCACAAGATAAGCAGCTCAAACTGCATAAATTTATTACCTCCCAGTTTGTGTGGAGCTAATGGCTCAAGATGGGTCTTCTGCTCAGGTCTCTCAAGGCTGAGATGCCAATCTTGTCTCAGGGCTTGACATGGGATGGGTCTGCTTCCCAGCTCAAGTGGTTGTTGGAAGAATTCAGATTTCTGTGGCCACAGGAGAGAGGAACTCAGCTTCTCTATGGCTGTGGGCTGTGGGCTGTAGAAACTTCCTCGTTTCTTTAAAATGGTTTCTTGCTTCAACCCAGCCAGCAAAGGTGTCAGTCCCCAGCAATATGGCTTTATGTCTAAGGTCACATGTTTCGTGGCAGTAACAGACCTTCCCTTGTGCTGCACTCTATTGACTAAAAGCAAACTTCAGGTCTCAATCACAGTCAAGGTGAGGGGTTGCACAGGTGGCAGAAATGAGGGACCACAAGGGTCTGTCTTCACAGACCATATGTTCAAAGCTTTTGAATTTTTTTTTTATCTTTCCAGTCTGAAGTCTGCTTTACTGTTTTACAGTTCAACCATGATTTCAACATGTGACCATTCTCTGTGATAAAAGTGAGTTCCCTCAAGGAATTCAGAACCCAGGGACTGGAAAACTGAAGCAATTAAAGCCAGCCTAAAACCTCTCCTCTGTCTCAACCATGCCCCCAGCAGGGAGAGCCTGCTGAAGTTAAAGGCCCCTCATCACTTTATGCTGGTGGGAACTGCAAGCAAACAAACACCACCTATTGGGCAGGATAGGAAAAACAGAGTCTAGAGGCTTCATAGGAAATTCTGTCAACCTGTTGGGTCTCACCCTCAGGGAAAACTGATGCAGGTGACTCTTTCTTTCTGAGAGGAGGACAGTCTGGTCTAGGAAAATCTGACAGGGTCTATAATAGACCTTTCTTTTAAAAAAAGGCTCCATATAGACAGGGTAAGAAACAGGAAAATAAGAATGGAAAAATTCTGATCTGTTAAACAAAACCTATGCTAGAAGTCTAGAATAAGCTGAACTGAATGTCAAAAAAACAGACAGAGAACAAAGCCAACCAGAAAGAAAATCCTAGGTAAGAGAGTGAAAACAATCTCCAGAATAAACTAATTAAGGGAATCAAATGCCTATATACCAGCAAAAGTAATGAGTTATACTAGGAAAATTGAGGATATAACCCATTCAAAGGAACAAACCAACAATTCACATAAAATATATGAGTTAAAACAACTCATTCAGGATGATTGAACAGACATGTTAAACCTCATAAAAAATCAAATCAGCGAGTTGAGGGAGGATATAAAGAAGGCAACAGGTGACTGAAGAGAAGAAATTGAAAGTCTTAAAAAACAAATCACAGAACTTATGGGAATGAAAGTCACAGTAAAAGAGATGAAAAAACAATGGAAAGCTACAACATTAGATTTCAAGATGCAGAAGAAAAGATTAGTGAACTGGAGGATGACACATCTGAAATCCAACATGCAAAAGAAAATATAAGAAAAAGAATGGAAAAATATGAGCAGAGACTCAGGGAATTGAATGACAACATGAAGCACATGAATTTAAGTGCTGTGGGTGTCCCAGAAGAAGAGAAGGGAAAAGGTGGAGACACATTAATGGAGGAAATTATCACTGAAAATTTCCCATCTTTAATGAAGGACATAAAATTACAGATCCAAGAAGTGCAGTGTGCCCCAAACACAATAAATCCAATTAGACATACTCCAAGACACTTACTATTCAGACTGCCACATGTCAAAGAGAAAAAGAGAATTTTGAGAGCAGCAAGAGAAAAGCAATCCATCACATACAAGGGAAGCCCAATAGGACTATGTGTAGATTTCTCAGCAGAAACCATGGAGGCGAGAAGATGGTGGTATGATATATTTATGATTCTAAAAGAGAAAAACTGGCAACCAAGAATTCTATATCCAGCAAAACTATTCTTCAAAAATGAGGGGGAAATTAAAACATTTTCAGGCATAAAATCACTGAGAGAATTTGGGACCAAAAGACCAGCTCAGCAAGAAATACTAAAGGAAGCACTAGAGGCAAATAGGAAAAGACAGGAGAGAGAGATGTGGAGAAGAGTGTAGAAATGAAGACTATCAGTAAAGGTAAAAAGAGAAAATAATTAGATATGGCATATAAAATACAAAAGGCAAAGTGGTAGAAGAAAGTACTGCCCTTAAAGTGATAACATTAAATGTTAATGGATTAAGCTCCCCAATCAAAAGACATAGGCTGGCAGAATGGATTAAAAAACAGGATCCATCCACATACCATCCACAGGAGACACATTTTAGACCCAAGGACAAACATAGGATGAAATTGAAAGGGTTGGGAAAAGATACTTCATGCAAGCAATGATCAGAAAAAAGCAGGAGTAGCTATACTAATATCGGACAAATTAGACTTTAAATGTAAAACAAAAGGACAAAGAAGGACACTATATATTAATAAAAGAAACAATTCAACAAGAAGACATAGCAATCATAAATATTTATGCACTGAATTCAGATTCCCCCAAAATACATGAGACAAACACTGAAAACACTAAAAAGAGAAATAGACACCTCTGCTATAAAAGTTGGAGGCCTCAATTCCCTACTCTCATCGATGGCTTGAACATCTAGACAAAGGACCAATAAAGAAACAGAAAATTTGAATAATACAATAAATGAATTAGACTTAACAGACATTTATAGAACATTACGCCCTATAACAACAAGATAAACATTTTTCTCATGTGCTCATGGGCCATTCTCAAGAATAGACCATATGCTGGAGCACAAAGCAAGTCTCAATAAATTTAAAAAGATTGAAATCATACAAAACACTTTCTCAGATAACAGAGGAATGAAATTGGAAATCAATAACAGGTAGAGGTCCAGAAAATTCACAAATATATGGAAGCTAAACAACATACTCTTAAACAACCAGAGAGTCAAGGAAAAAATTAAAAGAAATTAATTAAATTTAAAAAATTAGAATGAAAACATAGCATATCAAATCTAACAGAATGCAGCAAAGGCAGTGCTAAGGAGGAACTTTGCTGCACTAAATGTCTTGATTAAAAAATTAGAAAGACCAAAATTCAAAGAATTAATTATCCAACTGGAGGAACTAGAGAGAGAAAAAGAGAGAAGATGCAAATAAATAAAATCAGAAATGGAAGAGGAAACATAACCACTGACACCACAGAAATAAAGTAGGTAAGGAGAGGATACTATGAGCAACTTTATGCTAATAAACTAGATGATGTAAATGAAATGGACAACTTTCTAGAAAGGCCTGAGCAATCAACATTGACTCAAGAAGAAATAGACAACCTCAACAATTCAGTCACAAGTAAAGAAATGAAATCAGTCATTAAGACACTCCCTAAAAAGAAAAGTCCAGGACCAGATGGGTTCACATGTGAATTCTACCAAACATTCAAGAAAGAATTAGTACCAATCCTGCTTAAATTCTTCAAAAATATTGAAGAGGAGGGAAGGCTACCTAACTCATTCTGTGAAGGCAACATCACCATCATACCAAAGCCAGACAAAGATACTACAAGTAAAGAAAATTACAGACAAATCTCTCTAATGAATATAGACACAAAATTCCTCAATAAAATACTTGCAAATAGAATCCAACAGCACATTAAAAGAATTATACACCATGACAGGTGGGATTTATTTCAGGTATGCAAGGATGTTTCAACATAAGAAAATCAGTTAATGTAGTATACCATATCAACAAATCAAAGCAGAAAAACCACATGGCCATCTTGATTGATGCAGAAAAGGCATTTGACAAAATTCATCATCCTTTCTTGATGAAAACACTTCAAAGGATAGGAATAAAAGGGAACTTCCTCAACATGATAAAGGGAATATATGAATAACCCACAGCTAACATCATCCTCGATGACAAAAGACTTAAAGTTTTCCCTAAGATCAAAACAAGAAAAGGCTGTCCCCTATCACCATTGTTATTCAACATTGTGTTGGAAGTTCTGACCAGAGAAATTAGACAAGAAAAAGAAACACAAGGCATCAAAATTGGAAAGGAAGAAGTAAAACTCTCACTGTTTGCAGATGATAT